>JAIPRM010007188.1:0-17512 GCA_025469315.1 Stegophylla sp. TES_Ste_2020 | reverse complement strand
TTCAGAATCGTTTTACTGAAGAAATGATTTATCGTTTCTTTAAAATATAATACGCCCGTCAAGAGAATACCACCTGTCGTGCGAAGTACACCCATCGTGCGAAGTATGTCCGCTTTTTTAATAATAATAATAATATAAGAATAAAATGGACATAAAAAAATTTCTACCTCCTCGTGTTGTTTTCTGGGTAATTCCTAATGGTTCTTTTGGAACAGTGGAGTTTACATTTATTTTTCAGGTAGAAAAAGGTTCCGGTGGAATTTACAATTTTTTTTTTTTTAGGTAGGGAAAATGTACCGGTGTAATTTATATGAAAAAAAGGTAACAAAAGGTTCGACCGTTGGAATTTACAAACGCCCATTTTGGAAACTAATTTGGGTTTATTGTGAAAACCCACGTTGAAAAGATAACCGTTAATTTTAACGATTAATGATTGAATTAATAATTAATTGTATAATAAATTATTAATTTTGATTCTCTCATATCCTCTATATTTATATCCTATAAATATATCTTATATAAATATGTACATATATCCTATACATATATTTTATTATATTAAATGTTCATCTTTTCGGACCATTTTTTAAAAAATTAGAAAAAGACGATTTTGCTGTAACTATTTATACTTTGATACTTGTAATCAATAAGAGTGAATAATACTTAATTTCAAATTTTATATTGAGTGAAATTAAGAAATACTCGTTAAAATGTGTTCAATGTTTCATTGATAACAATGATTTTTACAGTTACAAGATTTAAACAAACTATTATACATTATTTTTTATGAAATATCTATTTCATTTATAAATTATTAATTTATATTAATAGATATGTACTACCAAATTCTTTTACATTTATCATAATTAGGAATTTTTACATAATAAAAAGTTACATGTGTTATCAGTTTTATGAATATGACACGGTAAGAAGCAATCAAAAGCATGATTATTGTTAAAAGTTTGGAAGGCAGAGAAACGAGCGTTCTATCATACGACTAATGAAAGACATTTTTAAGCCAAGATTTGAACAATTTACAAATTTGTTCTATGAGGTAAAATTGGATTTATGGAGTTGAGTCCGAATGATAGTGTGATGTGTAAGGATATTATTTACAAATCGCCCTCTTCTTGGTGGAGTTTTAGATACGCTACTGGCAATGAAAAAATTGAATTTTGTCTAGTCTGATCACGTTCAGTAAGTATACTTACACTAAGTATAATATATAAACAAAAATAGTACCAAATCACTTCATTTGCCGTAGAAATTTCATTAAATCAGTTAATAACTTAATTAATACTATAAGATATTATATAGACGATTGCAAGATTGTAACTTCCGTGGTGATTTCCCCGTTCACCGACACCCAATTTGCAGACACATATTTCACTTATACTCATTAGGCCGACATTTAAATCGGCAACTAATAATCATGAATATTCATCAGTGGCGCACTAAGGGGGGGGGGTGTTTTGAGTATCTAGACACCCCCTTTTAAACTATATTTATGGAAATTTCATTTAATGAACATTGAAAAAAAAAAAATCCATTTAACTATACAATTATTATCTCAACTAATTCAGAAATGAACTGATTATAATTGATTATAATTATATATTTAAATAATTAGGTATAGTAGAAATTTATTGGCGGATACTTCCCCATTAAAAAAATCCTAATTACGAAATTAATATCCATCTTAACTAGTATGGGTTTAAATTAAGTGATTTAGATTTATTTATTTAAAAATCATCATGCATTTTCTTGTGTAAAAGATATTTATGTAATTAAGTAAATTTTGTTAAATAATTAAAATATAACATTTTCACATTAGACCCGCAAAGTTTATTCAGTCAAAACCACCCGATTCCTATAAAGAAAAATTATTTTGAAACAATAGATCATGTCTTCAATAAAACGAACCGGAGCGGACGTTCAATTAATACACATTAATAATTGTCAAGGTACAATAAACAAATTATATATATATATATTTCAATATAGTGCAGCATATCGAAATAAAATTAATAGGTTATAATGTCAGTGTTTCCCAAATGGTATACGGTAATAATGTTATGGGTTAAAACAAGATTCAATTAGATTAAACATAATTAAATAGTTATTATTAAACAAATACATAATATTTTATTTCTAAGCAATTATATACTCGTGATCATAATATTTTATTGTCAGTTATCCTTCTTCACAAAAGCCATTTGATTCAAATAATTTATCTATGCAATTTATAAAGGAACAAAGTGATAATTTTGAAATGTAGTAAAATGTCATAAGAGTCCTCAGAATCACATCACTGAATGAATTTGTATATTACATTATTATATCAAGTCGTAACATAACTAAAAATCAACAATATTTTGTGATAAAACCATAAAATTTCCCACATTTTTCAAAATCACCATACCAACCACGAAAGTAATTTTAAATTCTGAGCAAAGCAAAGAATGTATTGGTTTTGCAAATCTCTTAGATTCTGAACGAAGTGAAGAAGCTAGTGTTTTTACAATGATGTTTATTTTTATTTTTTTTTATTATTATTTTTTTTTTTTTTTGTGTACAACTTTTCGTATAAAATACTTGTCTAAAAGTTTCGATCAATAACTTTTTGAAACTGAATTTGCCTCAAGATAATACTTTAAAGAGGTCATTTTATGAATTTCTCAATTCTTCAATATTTTTTTGGAAAAAACTACCCAAAATTTGACGAAAACGACTCGGAAACCATCATTTTTTGATCCAAATTTTATGAAAGTTTAAACGTAGATAGAAAATCATATAAGAAAGATTTTGGCGCAAGAAAATTTTGAAAATGTGAAAAAAAAGTTTTGGACATTTTTCTAACATTTTTTTTTCTCATTTATTTTTTATATTATTAACTTCCCTCGTTCAGAATCGTTTTATTGAAGAAATAATTTTGTCCTTTCTTTAAAATTATATACACCCGTCAAGAGAATCCCACCCATCGTGCGAAGTATGTATGGAAACACGATTTCGGGTAGAGATACTGACCTAAAAATTTTGATTACCTAGTGACTCTATAGATCGGAAATGTTGTCTAGATGGACTTTTAGGAGGTCATTTTACAAAATTCTCGATACTTTTTGTAAGCGCATGTCTAGGCTACCCAATAATTGTTTAAAAAACAGTAAAAACCGTCATAATCCGACTTTTTGTAAATTCGATTTTATTTTTTTAACATAACTTCAAAAATAATCAAATTAGAAAATCAAAACTTTCACCAACTACTAAAAATGGTCACGCGCATATCTCATAAAATTTTCAAAAACATTTGACCAATTTTTAAGTAAATACAGAAATTTGAAAAAATTAGAAATTTCTTTTTTTTTTTCGTAAGTTTTTATTTCATTAAATTATAATGTATGGATATTAAGAGCTAAAAATCTAATACGGACATACTCATATGTATATCCAACGGCAAAAATCTCAAAACTTTTTTTTTATAACCGTTTAAAATTAGCATTTTGACAGAATTCATTAGTTTTACATAAAATTACATTTAAACGTATGTAAATAATTATTGATTTGCACAGATGGAGAATTACATTGTGAATATTTTGGTATAAGAAAATTTTTGACGGTTTTGACGGATGGGTGTTTTAAATTTTAAAGAAACGATGAATAATTTCTTCAATCAAATAATTCTGAGTGGAGTTTCAGTGTATAGAAAAAATTTTACTTAAAAATTATAAAGTTTATTATTGTGACATGAAAAATGTATTCTGTACGCAATAAGTTTTTTATCACATTAATAACTTAGAACAAGACGAGAAAGAGTGTCCGAGAAAAAAAAACATTAATAATAAACACTGGAATTTTCGCTCCACTCAGCAGCTAAAACGAATTTATGATCACGTATTTTTTCAGTCAAGTTATCTTTACTTTTTAGTGAATCATAAATGATTAGGTGAATAAAAATGTATACATAATCATAAAGTTAATAAATGTTTACTTATTTCTACCTAGCAATTTATTAAAATATAGTACAAATTAAATATATTTAAAAATATAAGAAATTTCCATAAAAATTATACAAAATAATAAATAACAAGGACAAAAATGGGGAAAAGGCTAAAAAGCACATTTAATAGAAAAAAAAACCAAAAAAAAAAATTGAACTTCATTGAAATCTGAGTGTTTTGGAACGTAGTTATACATCAGAATCAGCTTTATATCAAACTCTCTTCAAAAGTAACATTTTCTACAAAATTCGAGCCATATTTATTACTATAACCTGTTATAGGCTGAGCTACTTACTTTTTTTAACGAATGGAAATTAAGTTTAAAATTAAAAGTTGTAACTTAAATAAAAAAAAGCATCCTCATTGAGTTAAAAGTTTTTTTTTTTATCTTACAATTAATTTCTAAACCCAATGAAAATTTTTGAAAAAGTATATCATACGTTTACAACGCGTTGAATCTGGTATTCTATAGAACGTCAAAAATTAGTAGAAAAATAATATAATGACTACTGTAAGTACTTATAGAGATTTTATACATTGCCTACTTGAGTTTTGGAATTTTGTCCTTTTAACTATTTTTTTCTAATAGGTATTCTATAAAACGCTGAAACTCAATTGGGCAACACGTAAAATGTGCATACTAACATAAACTCGATGTAAATGAACAGTAAATGCAAATATAAAATCGATTAATTCGTTATTTACTACTTTACCTTCGTTTGTTTGCGATTTTCGCGCTTTACAACGAACGTTGTACATATTTCGCCGAACTAGTGCGATGTCTTCAGTAGTTAAATTATTATCGAATTTCTTTTGCACAGACCGTAAAATTTTAATCGGTTTATCATTTAAATTTTCCCGGGCCTTCTGTTTGCATTCAAAGGAAAAAACCTTCCTCGTGACATTCGGTATATCGTGCCCGTCGTGTTCGTTTACTATTTCTTTTACGACGGTTAAGTTTTCAATCGAAGAGTACAATTTCACCGGACAAGTTTTCACCGTACAACGCCATCGAACCGAACCGTTTTTGGTGAGATGAACTCTTCTAAAGGTGTGACTTTCGTATAGTAGAAGGTCTTTGTTCCTTATGCTTTTTATTATGTTTCCGGTGCGAGGACGTGTCTCCATGATATTGCGATTTGAATTAGAAAAATCAACGTTTTTTTTTTTTTTTTTTTTTCATGAAAATCACTATCGATGCGTGCACGCTCGCGATAAATGTCGGACTGACTATCGAATTTGACTCTTTAAAACGAATTTAACATGGATTTACCAATAACTACGTTTTTAAATTAAGGGTGGGGCATATTATAATAATATTATAGTACTATCCGTTATCGATTCTGGACAAAGATCACGTGTATCCCCTTTTTTTTTTTTGGAACGTCCGGTTCAAATAATATAATATGTCCATAATCAATACAAAATGTGTAGGTACTCATATTATCAGTAACACATTTTACTTGGTGGTAACCTGGTAAGAAGATATGACCCATGATCTCTCTGCAATATTTCTATTAGATTCGTGTGTGAGCAAAGTGCGTGTTCAAACAACCTTTGGAAATTATCGCGCATGATAATAATATTATCATATTATGTAAATACGTACATAATATGAAATTCCTTTCTACGACATTGAAAAATAATAATATTAAAATATTTTATCGTTAACGATTACGGGGCTTTGTCGACTGACCGATTTGACCGCTAAACCCGGGTGCACATATTTAAATTGCTGTGACTTGACCCAACCCTTAAATACAATAGTATAGGGTGACCATACGTCCTGTTTTATACAGGATTGTCCTTTATCTTTTGGGCTCTGTGTTCTGTTTTGTCCTGACAAACTTCTCTCAGGACGCTTTTTGTCCCGTAATTTCAAGTCTGTCCCATATTAATCCTGTTTTTTCACCTACTGTTAATTTAAAATTTTTGAAATTTTTGAATAAAATAATGTAAGAATCTAGAAATCTTTTGAATACCATTAGATTAATATTATAACCATCAAATTAATTAACGAGTTTTTTTTTTTAGAAAGTAAAGTAAACAGTATTACAATATTCATGAATAAAGGGTTTAAAAATTTTTTTAAAAGTATCAATATAGTTCATTATATTATTTTATGTTTTTCAAAATAATGTTTTTATGCGTTTAACTTTAATTTATAATAGATAGTTAAAAAATTGTACTTTTGTCACGATTCAAAAACATAAATATTTTTACATATGTAATGAATACTTATTTATTTAAAAATATTATGAAAAATATTTTTGTCCTGTATTTTATTTTCTTAAATATGGTCACCCGACAATAGCACGATAATTTTTTTTACCAACGATAACAGTAATATAATAATATGTAAGTACAAAGTACCCAGTGACGCAACTAGAATGTTTTCAAGGGGGTGTCCACCTATAAATTTCTACTAGGTATAATTATTTAAATATAAAAATATAGTCAATATTAATGGACACTTTACAAGAATTCATTGAATAGAAATTTCATGTAGCGAAATCTAACTGCCTTTTTTCTGAGGTAACATTCTTATAACGTTATTCGTAGTAGATAAATAAAATTTGGCGTCGTATATTCGACAATATGAATTTTTAAAGCATTTTTTAAGTTTATCTAAAAATTAAAAAGGATTTTTCAGCATACATTTGTTACAAGTAATTTTAAAATAAATGTTCACCAACCTACATTGTAGATAGTTGGTAGATTGATAACGATAATTTTATTAGACTTTAAAAACAAAAATACTCTTTTTTTTTTTAATAGATATTATCTTATTTCTTGATTTCTACTATTTCATAATACATTACTGCCAATTATAATTTTTAATGGATGTTCTAACTCCTACTGATAACCTACCTATATGTTATATACCTATTTCATGAAATAGTGAACAATGTTGAAATATTATGTTTATTTTAACCATATACTTCTGAATTAATAGAGGTTATAATTGTATAGTTAAAAGGATTTCTTTTTTTCAATGATCATTGAATAAAATTTCCATAAATATGGTTCAAGGGGGGGGTGTCCAGACACCCAAAACACCCCCCTTTGTTGTGCCACCGAAAGTATCTATAACTCTAAATAGCCTATTTCGATAACCGAAATGTAAAAATTGAATTTTAATTAGAGCGATAAATAATTTCTTGTAAAATATTATTCAATGAGCTGTTAAAAAACTTTGACTATGGATGAAGAAACGAGTGTTGTGTCTGCCGGATGAAAAATAAATAACTATTAAAAAAACCCTAAATAAAATTATTTCCAAAATTCCATATTTGTTTCAAAAGTGGTGAATTTTTGACGAACTATAAAGTTCACTATTTTTGGTTTCTTTGTTTTGAAGTTATGGCTAACGTACTTAAACCGATTTTATGAAAATCTATTTTACGGTATGTTTAACCGTATATACATATTGAAAATAATTTCGGAAATTGAACTTTTTAAGTGCAGTGTGAACAAATTTTATTACCTGCCATCTATTCTAAAAGTCATATTGCTCTGATCACGTGTTACCATGATAATAAAAAATAAGGAACATTTAAAAACTACAAGTTTCTCTGCTCTAAATAAAATATAAAACCTAAATTCAGCGTTCGTATTATCTCTATTCTGAAATGAACTTTCAGAACTGTGTAAATCATTTAATATTATGTAAATGTAATCTATAGCCCTTCATCCTGAAAATTACTCATGTTTACCCCTGAACGAAGTTTAAGACAATGACATAAACTAATAACCGTTTACTAATATTCTGACAGGTGATTGTAAATAACTTGTTGGTGAATTCCCTACCACCGGCTAAGAATCACCAGTATTTATTCATTATTTGAATGATGTAAAGCATAATAAGGGCTCCACAGTAATTAATTATACGCGTACAGCTTCGTAGCAAAAATTAGGGGGGGGGGTAGGTAGGGCTGTATAAAACTTTCATCCTATTAAAAATCAATCGTTACAATATGAAAGGTTGTAACAATTTAATTGGTACAATTTAACAACAAACACAAGCGTGTAACACACGCACCATATATAAAAAAGCTTAGACAAGCAATAAAAAAGAATGTTAATAATACACCCGGTTGACGGTAGGACAACGGTTCGCTGTCAACAAGGGTACGAATGTTCACACCCTGCAACCCTCCTCCCCCGCCCCACCATTGACGTCAGTGAACATATTGTGTTTTTTTAGAAAGACGCAGTTAGAAGTAAATATACCGCGAAAACATTTCGAAGGCGTAGACAGACGTGTAATTTAGGACAAATTGTCGGAACTGCCAGCATTATATGTCACCATAAAAAACTCGGCATTCAGTCCTTTCACATTTACACAGAAAAAAAAAAAAAAAACGTATTTTATTTTTTTTAATAATATTTTCAAACTTTAATTTGATTCGGAGTGAAGCGAAAAAACTATAGTGCTTTTACAATGATGTATATTATTATTATTCTTTCGTATACAAATATACTTTGTCTTGAAGTTTCTACCGGCAACTTTTTTAATTATAATTCGGTTCTAAATGGTACTTAAGAGAGGTAATTTTTTTTTGGAAATTCTCGAAAGAGCTCATCAAAAATTCGCGTAAAACTACTGAAAACTCGAGAAAAACGCCTTTAAAAACTTTTATATTCGAGCGTCGACAAACGAAATCAAGTTTATAATGAAAAAACGAATTTATGTCGTTTTGAACGGGCCGATATAAAATCTGGGGGGGGAGAGGGGTGGAGTTTACAACCCCCTTTCTCACCACTGCATACATATATTATTTAAACGTTAATCATTATTATTATTATTATTAAGTGATCATATTACCTCGGGTGTAGCGTCCTGGGGAATGACGTCCGCCGGCATTGCGGATAATATAATTATTATAATGTTTTCCTTCGAAACCAAAATGAGAATTCCAAAAAATAGTGCACGTCGCGTCACACGTGTTTTGCAGTTGGAAAAGCGCGCGTAACGTGCGGCTGGTCTAAATTAAATGACCATCAATCGTCAATCGCGCGACACCGGCCGAACAGAGTATAATATAATGTACCGTGACGACACAGTTGTCCCCGCCGCCGCCGCCGCCGTAGAAATCAGTTGGGACCGATGGCGTGCGCGTGCGCCGATTTCGGGTCGAACAATAACGACAGTCGGTGCGGGTGCGATTAAAGTAGACGATTTGCAATTCGGGTCAGTGGTGTACTTGCAAATTAGAAGCGGGGAGGGGTTGACATCGGGAAAATTTGCACCCCCGAGAGTGAGTTCTTTTACGGGAAACAATGTACACGTTTGTTATCATATAAATAATATTGTATTGGCATCGCTCAAAATAATATTTTAAAAACAAAATTTTTCTTTTAATCGTTTTTTTTTTTTTTTTTTTTTTTATTTCGACCAAATTTTGAATTTTAAATCGACAAAACCCACAACGTGCTCCAGATTAAGAACATTAATATACAATTTTCCACCCTAAAAACAATAAATTGAATATATTGAAAAAAATCCACTTTAAACTTTTTTTTTTCTTAATCCGAACATTATGAAAATATATAGATAAACAATTAAACGGAAAATTATTTTGGTGAAAGGATTTTTGAAAGTGTAAAAAAATTTTTTTGAAAAAACTTCTTTTCTCACCAAAAAAAATGTTTTCAGTTAATAGTCGTGAGATATAGAATAATAAGTTGAGTACACAATAATTTTTTTGGTTGTGTAAACTTTATAATTTTTAAGAAAAATTGTTTTATATAAACTCTGAAGCTCGTAATTGTCTATTGAAGAAATGTTTTATTGTTTATATTTCATTCGATTAAAATTTTTCATATTATTACAGTTTTTCCTTTTTTGATATTCGTGTTAAATAATTGATAGATATAACTTTTCGTAAGTACTTCTTTTTTGTGTGTGTGTGTGTGTGTGTAAATAATTGATTAAATAATCATGTAAATATCTGAAAATGATAAAGATCCAAGAAATGATGTAAGTCCTGAATCGAAAATTTACAAACCAATAATTTCTTTCGTAATTCCCGACTTCCCTATCAGGTTGATTTTTCATAGCGAATTGAGGAATGTTATCGATTTAAATGAGCTCGTAAAGTGATATTCTTTTTTTTAATTGTCTAAGAATGAATAAGAATCGAGATTACTTGTGTTTTCTTAATAATCATTTATAGACGTCTTGAAAAGATATAAGAGTGCAGTCGTATTGTATAATGAAAATCATATAAACTTTGTTTAAAATAATACCTATAGAAAATAATTCAAGGTTTTTATTTCTTAACGTTTAAAAAATGTCTTCTTTTGTTTTACCTTTTATATTGTTTTAAAATTCAAACTCTAATGATTGTGATTAATTTCGCTTTATTATTATCATAAAAATACCCATAATTTTTTACTTTCAACTTTTTCCTGTTTTTTTGAACGCAAATTCTTCAATTATTATCATTTCATTGCATTAAATATTGTTAATTATTTCGAAAATATTATTTTAAAAACACAAATCATCAATTCAGATAAAATTTTCTATTAACTAAATGTTCTATTAATGTTTTTTTAATAGGAGCTTGTTGAGATTTTTTTCAATTGAACACTTATTTGAGAATGTCAAAAAAAGAAGTATTGATTTTATATTACAAATTAATTTAAAAACAAATAGAACTACATGTAATTAATGTATTTTTTAGTAATATCAGTAAAACAGTGTTATGTGTATTTATTTTTTGAACTAAAATGATTTGTAATGAATAACAATAAAAATAAAATAAGTTTTTAGTGATAATTTCTTATTCCCCCCCCTCCTTAAAAAAAAAATAAATAAAAATATGCTTTAGCACGTCACTGATTTTTGCAGTACTGCAACCATAAATTTGAGCGCACTGCAGGGCATAGGTTGCAAAATATTGAAAGCCCGTTATTGACATTTTTTTCAGGCATATGTTATTCATGAGAGCAGGACGTGGAGTAATATGTCCGACCTACCATTCAAACGTGGTGGGAAATATTCTAAATTCATCTTAAATTGTGATATAAATATGCAATTAACAGTTTACTTATAAATATTACTGTTTATTTTTATTATAATATTATTTTTACATAATATATACTTGAATAGATTTAATTTAAAATAAATCTGTTATATTTCCATGAAACTTTTTTTTTTTTTTTAATATTTAGTTATGTTTTACTTCAATATTCAAATAAAATAAACAATAAGTAAATTTGTATAAGGTTTCTGTTGCTTTCATACTGTAATTACTATTATTTCGTACCGGTCGTAGTGATTCCTACTATATATTTATTACTTAAAATAAATACCAAAGAAAATTATAGTTATAGGACAAAAAAATTAACATTGATTTGGAATTATTAATGAAATGAGTTTAAGAATCTACTTTGACTCTATCACTTTCTATCTCTCATCTTGTCTCTTTTTATATTCTCGAGAATCACTAAAAAGGAAACAAGACGTCATAGAAACAGAGAGAGAGAGAGAGAGGAAAATGAGCAAAAAGAGGAAGAGAGGTATCAATTGTTAAGTTTGGTAATAACTTTAATAATTTAACAAATACTTTCTTTGGCCCAGTAGTGACGTGTAATTCAGCTAAGTAGTTGAATTGTATATTTATTTCTAATAGGCAAAATGTTATCTAACGACAATTGAAATAAAACTTTGATTTTTATTTAATATTCCGCATACTTTTTTAGTAATATTTAGAAGCACAAAGTCTTCCTGTTATTGTATAATACTATAATATTCCGATTAATCGTATTTAAAAACAGTGGAGCTACTGAAATTCCGTAAATCTTCTGAATTTTGTAACTAAAGGAACAAATTATTATAAAAATACATTAATATGAATATTTTGTAAATTATAATATAACATTTTCATGTTGTGTAGTACTGTTCCATTGACTAGGAATAAAATGCTTAAATTTTAAAACCTTCTTTAGTATTCATATTTTTGTATTTTTCTTTAGTATTTTTTATTTCTTTATATTTAGTATTTTTTAATTTTTTTTTTCTTTTCTTTAGTATTTATCATTCTATTGTATGATCAAATAATTGTTGAATGGCAAGTATTTTTTGATTATTTTAAATTTGGTTTGTATTCTTCATTTACTGAACAATATTTCACTATTGTCTTACGACACTATCGTTAAGTCTTAAATGTTTTTCGTGTCAAAAAATTATATAAAGTATCCAAAATTTCGTATTAATTTTAATAAATTTATACGTTTTCTTGGTTTTTTTCTGCGGTTGTTTCGACATCGAATCTTCGATTATTAACATAAACGAGAATCTTTGTTTTTTTTTCTTTTTTTTTTTATCAAGATACGGTTAAAATGGTGACAGGAAAGAAAAGCCTTTAGTGAAAATTCGAGACAATAAAGCAATGCGAAGTAATGGAAAAGAATTGAAAATGAAGGAATTTCACAACACGCTAATATACGTTTATGCCTAATAGATATTACTTGTGTGATATATTATGAATAAAAGGAATAATAAAAATATATGAGATGTAAGCAAAACAAAATTGAATGCGAACACCAACGTGTAAAATATACGTTACACGCTCGAAAACTTTTGATTTGATTTATTATGACTTCCCAGTATTCCGTTTTGTAATGAAATACGTACGACGCACATAATATTATATAAAGCTTTTATGAATTGCTTATATTTTGAATTCTTTATTTGATTTTGATTTTATTATTTTCATTTTTCTCGTGCCATAAATTATTTTAAATTTAAACTTTCGACAATGATGAGTCTTTTGATGTTATATAAAAAGTCGCACGTTATATATATATATATTTTATATGTATATATTACACTTCTGTAGAAATTTAGACTGTTTCTAGTCCAATAAACACCATAATATAACGTAATATTATTTTGGATATATATTATATATTATATATATCATAAACGTTCATTAATTTATATTCCAAATGAAATATACATCTCTTATTTGGCATTCAAATGTAGTCATATAACTGAACTACAGTTCAAAATAATTTTTTACATATTGTCTTTTATGAATTCGTATGTATATATATTCGTGGAATTTTCCACCAAGCTATTTTGTAGGTTAGATAGGATTTTTCAATATTTCTTTCACATTTGGAAAAATACTCATAACTCATAAACTGAAATGTTAATTTAATTTGTTAAATAGCTCTATTGACCGCCCAGAATTATTAGAACGAATTAAATTTAAAATTAACTCCATATACTCAAAATTCAGGACAGAGATCAGAATTTTAAAAATGTACCAAAAAATGTTTGTCAGAGATTTAACACCTAATCATCAAAATAAACTCATGAAGTCATATTAGCAGAAAAATCTTTCTTCGCTTATATATTATATCGAATTTGATATATTAATTTGTATAACTTTGTATACATGTGCATTGTAATTTAATTTAATATGGAATTGTACACATTTACTGTCTCTGTAAAATGAAATAATTGTAATTATAATTTCCACGATTTAAAGTTAGGATTACTATTATCATTTTCTTTTGATGACCTCAAATCTAATCTATAATATGATATATTAGCATAAGCGCAACTTGGACAAAATATTTGGGTTAAAATTATTATTTATTGATTTAGTCTCCGCAAAGTACATTAACCATGAGCATTTTTCAAAAAATCTAGAGGGGCTATGAGTGATTTTGAGGGGACTTAGCCCCCTAAGCCCCCACCTAGTTGCGCCTATGAATATTAGGCAGATGTTCCCTGTATAACTCGTACGTTATGTAATTTTCAATCAAAATTATATGAGAATAATAGTAAGTTAAATAGTTTATTGGTATTATAATGTGAACATTAGCATGCATGCAATGACGCACACTCAATGTGTTTTATGCATAAATCGAACTGTGTTTAACATTGCATATTACATTAAAAGCTGTTCAGCTGACAGTTTCTCATATATTGAAATGCCCAACGACTAACCGCCTAAAAATTAATATGTCAATCGACCACCATTACCCCGTCCATATTATATTTATGCACTTCTGTACACATCACAATTCACATTTTAATTATACTAAGTGATTTTAACATACATCAAGAAATAAAATATATAAAGTTACAAAAGTCAACATTAGTTGAAGAGTTCTGTGGGCGAATGTGTTTACTTAATTCTGTTATAATCGATATTATTTTACAAAAGATACACTTTGACGTTTGACGTTGTGTACATTAAATTAAATGTATTAAATTACTGTCAATGCAAAAAAATAAATAAATATATGAATATATCAAATTAATAAAAGCGTTGCTCATTTATCAGTATCACTAGTTATCACTAAAACTGTTCTCCTGGACAATTAATTAAAATAAAAATTAATTTTCGTTTTTATCCATTAATATTAAGCGTAAATAAGAAGGGTGGGGGATAATTTCACCAGAACTATTCACAATCCACCAGTTTATTTTTAAAAATTCTAAGCCATTAGGGAGATTAAATTTAACAAATCAATACGTAAAAGCAACTAGCCTCACCCCTTACAAAAAAAAAAAAAAGTACATTCTTGTTGCTCTCTACCAATGACAATAGATAATATAGGCATTATATATATTTACTTGTAAATTGTGTATCGTTCGATTTAATTTTCTCTGGATTAATGGATAGTAAATAAAAACTTAGTCGTAGTACAATGGGAAACGTGTATAACAGTGGACTCATTTACTTTAGATTTGTGAAAACTGAATTACGAGTTGAATGTTTATTGCATTAAAAAGTATTTACAATTAGTTCACAGTTTGTTCGGAATTGATTCGCTAAAGTCGGCTTCGTAAATTCAACCTCAACATATGTTTGTTTTTTTTTTTTTTTTTAGGTTTTTGATGACGTATTTATCATATTATTTTATTTATTTATTTAATAATATACGCCATACAACTCTTAAATACAATTTTTAAATGATGGTAGAATTTTAAGTAATGTTTACAATTGAAAAGGACAAAGTATGATTAACAGTATTTGAATAGTTGACAAAAATGAAAAAGAAAATTTAAAAATTTATAAAAAAAAAGAAGGAGGGGTCCAAATTTGCAACTCTCTCTCTCTATATATATATTAATTTTTAAAACTTCAAAAACTAGCCGACCAAAAAAACAAATCATATATTATAATAAGAACAATATCTCAAAATTGTTTTTTTTTATTAACTTGTTCGTAATATCTATAGAAAATTGTGTCATGCAAGGATAGAAAGTTTAAATTTTCGATTCCAGTAAAAGCAGTGGAAACAGCATAACGAAAGGCCCAGTGATCAGACAACGTCGATTTTCGTACGCCCGCTAAAGTTTAGCAGAAACACTCAGAAAGTAGTTTGCGCTCACAGAATTTCAATTATTTTTCAATTGTTTTGTAAACGCAATGACAAACCTGATATTGTTTTATAATATTAATTCAACTATATCGATACATCAAAAAAAAAAACTTTTAAAATTCCTCGAGCACTCTCCATCCTAAGCAAACAACCTTTATTTACCAGCTATTAAATTCAGCTCAATGTTTGTTTAATCACAACGGTAAGCTTATAATATGATGGTTCATTGTTGTCTGAAAAATGGTAATAACTTACCTCTTCAATATTCATGTAAAGGTTTTCATCCCTTGTTTAATTCTCACTGGATTATGGTAATTTTATTGTATCCTTATTAATAATCATAATATATATGAAAAAAAGCGACAAAACGGTAAATATAAACAGGCACTTGTAAACGAAAAATTCGAAATCCTTCTTCAATTTGTAAAAATTATTTTAAATTTTTTAATAAAACAAATAATTGAAGTTGAGAGAGTCTTTGAAACCGGATTTGCCTCCCTTTGATACTTTAAAGAGGTAATTTTTTGGATTTCTCAATTCTTCAATTTTTTTTTTTTTTTAGGGGGGAACTACCCAATATTTGAAAAAAAAGACTCGGAAACCAACATTTTTTTGATCCAAACTTTATGAAAATTTTATCATAAATAGACAATAATATAAGAAAAATTTTGACGCAAGAAAATTTAGAAAATGCGAAAAAAAATATGGTTATTTTTCTATCTACCATTTTTTTTTTTTTTTTTTTTCATTAAATATTTTTTCTTTTATTTATTAGTTAAAAAAAAGTAAAGTAAAGTAAAGTATAGAAAAGAAAGTTTGATTATTAACTTCTTTTGTTTAGAATCGTCTTATTATTAATAATTATTAATTACTTAAGTAATTATCTTATTATTAATTCACCCATTAAAAATATCTATGCCGAAGAGTGAAGAATGGTTCGTGGTGCGAAGTATGTCCAATTTTCTTGTCTATACTTTACTTTACTCTACTTTACCGAACTTTGCTTTTTTTGTTTGGTACACAAATCTTTTAAGTTAAAGATAATTTCAATTATTTTAGTTAATTATAAACTAAATTATTTTCTACTGAATATGTTTAATATTGTGAAAACTTTACTATTCCACTCCATTATTCGTGAGAATAATTGATTTTGACTTGAAAAAAATAACAATTATTATTGTTCTTTATGAAGCTCTGCTTCGAATCATTTAATCAAAAAAATAATTTGTCATTTCTTTAAAATGGTATGTTTTTCTCGTCTTGAAAATTGACTTGACTATTTTCATTTTTAACTCGACTGATCCAATATTCTGACAAGTCAATGAGAAAGAATCAGACAGGTAAAAAAGATCGAAATACTCGAACGATACGACGCGCGTAAGTAACGATCCAATATGCAGCCTACTCTTAATTTATCGACCGACTTATACGTTTTTATTTACTTACCAGTTTCTCTATTGAAATATTGATTGTCACTATGTACATTTTTTACAATTTTTGTAGTCGATGCATAACTTGAAATTTATCATTATCTTTCATAGTCCATAGTACAGTTTCGATTTGTTTTGTGTACTTGGGGGTGAGCGTGCATCTTGTCCTTTATGATTTTAATTATTTGTTTAACACTGCATCTACTATATTGGTTACTCACAGTGGTGTTTTGGAGTGTATACGCGGGTATACCCTGGCACCAGTTTACTGATTTAGCGTATACCCTGCAAAACGACAACAGACACGTGGGTATACGCACGTATATACTTTAAAAATCAATCAAAAACAAAACTGAAATAAAAAAACATTAATTACCTATTTTCGAAAAAAATTTGTACGTCTTAATCTTTGATAAGTTTTTTGGAAAATTTTCGATTGTTTATTAATAATCGATTATAATATTTTTATTTTATATCAGTATAACCGGGTTCCCACTACACTGTGTCACGTAATAATTTATAAGCTCTGGGCCAAAAGTTCAATCTATCATTATCACACGATTACCCACACGATATGGTGTAGTAAGAATTGGGCTTTATATTATTACATAATTACAATCACTGTTACGGTTGTAACAGACTATCTATTATCGAGGCTGCGGTATAAGCCATGTAAACAAATTAAAATGGAATTATAACAAAAATTTGAAGATCAATTCGACTCGTTGG
>JAIPRM010007186.1:0-17514 GCA_025469315.1 Stegophylla sp. TES_Ste_2020 | reverse complement strand
ATTTTGGGTAGTTTTAAAAAAAAAAAAAAAAAAAATTGAAGAATTGAGAAATTCAAAAAATGACCTCTTTAAAGTACAATCTAGAGGCGAATCCGGTTTCAAAAAGTTATTGATCGAAACTTTTGGACAAGTATTTCCATACGAATAGTTGTACAGGGAAAAAAAATTAAACATCATTGTAAAAGCACTAGCTTCTTCACTTCGTTCAGAATCTAAAATTAGCAGATACATTTAACTCGTATACAGTGTCATATTATATAGTAATATAATTATTTCTGCAATAATTTATACTTTTACCTTGCAGATACACCCTGTACACGATATTATAATAGTATCCACTCGATAACGTGCACACACATACGTCATTACACGATTATTATGTATAATTTACCCTTAATTAGTAAAAGGTTTTTTTTTTCCCGTCGAATAATCCGAAACGACCGCTTCGTACGTTTTCATCGTCTCCTCCCCGTCCATATATTATAATATTTAAACGTTGTAAAATTATTAAACTACTCGTAATTTGTAGTGTAGTAGTGTAATTTAAACATCTCGATAGTAGTTGGGTTTGGTCGATACGTATTTTTCTAGTCGAATCGCGTGAGTTTCGTCCAATCCGTTTAACGAAATAAAATAATATATCGAACAGGTTGTATATATCCGAAGGAAAACGCAATTATATTATCTAGAAAATGATTGGTCCGCCTTGTTTCTATAATCATTTACAAAAAAGACCTATTATGCATTATAGTATATAATATAAATACCAAATGCATAAAATATTAAATATAATAACCCAAGTGTAAATGCGTTACGACATACTCGAATTTATGTATTATTTACCCATCTAATTAAACACATATATTATAATCTTTAGTAACATTCCTAAATTGTGCTTTATGTAATACGTGTATGGATCACAACAAAACATATTTGGAAAAACAGAACGATTTGATATTTCGAAAACACATGAGAGCACGACGGGATGAGAGTGAATATAAATAAATCATATTGCCGCATAACAAATAACTTCTGCGAGCAACCCTACTATATTATAATAGACAGACCAGAGCCATTCGTAAATCATAATTAATAACGACAACAGCCTTGCGTTAATAGACCTTTTTTATATATGTAATATTATTATAAGAGTAAATAATATACGTCTCATCTCAAAAGTCGACAATTCTTTATCTTATGAGTTATGATACCCAAGTGTTTTAAATCATAAGTGCAAATTAGGGGGTCTCGAGGAGATGAGCTCTCCAAAAGCCACTCAAATTCTCCCAGATTTTTTGAAAATGGTTTAAGGTTAATCTACTTTGGGGGGTGGGACGCTAAATCAAACAAATAAACTATTAAGTCCCCCTCCCCTCAAAAAAAAAAAATTGTTGATCTAATTGCGCCAATGAACGCCATATTATATTGCACAGGATGTATGAAATACAAAATCAAGCACAGCCACCGTTTTTCAGCAGCAAACCGCTGCTATATATATACGGTCTCGTTTGGGCACTGAACTCCTCTGCCCTAACCTAACCGCTCGACATTATAACATAATAATAATAATAATATTTTATGTGTCCGTGCCCGTATATACGCATAAAAATAACACACTTATTGTATATAATTCAGCGTTAACCGCCGACGGTACATTATCGCGCGGTACACACACGAGGAAGTCGGCCATCTCGGGACGGCGAATTTTATTAAAACAATTGCGCGCGATTTGTAAACGTATTCGGGGCAAAATAATCTTTTGCCGGCGGCGTTCTTTATATTGTGCCGCCGCTGCGGTTGTCGTCAACGCCGCCGCACAGGATGTGAGCTTGGATTTCCTTCCGGGCCGCCGACGTACACCCGCGCCCGGTCTTTTGCGCCGTTCGTCCCGCCGCTCCGGTTTTCGTATATAACACGACATTATAATATTATTATAAAAGACCTACTGCAGATGAACACCGCGTGCGCATAATACACACAACCACGTCTTTTTCTCTCTCCGTGGATTGTATGTTATATTGTGCGGGACCACGTGTGTGTTTGTGGCGATTAAGTCGCAGACGACGGTAGGGTGGTGTAAAGTCGAGGGATTTTTACTCACGCAGTCGTTATTACTGTACGTACATTTTATTATCACCGTTGATGGCGGCTTTTATACAATGAACAATTAGCCGTGGTTAACGTGGGCAAAGGTTGAAGAGCCTAACATAAAAAAAAAAAAAAAAAAAAAAAAAAGCGCGCGTTTTGCAACAAAAACGAAAAAAAAAAGCACTTATTTATTCTTGACCGAAGAGCTTACGGCTTTGTTCCGTCTCCCCCTTCGTCTCCGGTGACTTTCGGTGGTGAAATTTATTATCGTTTTCCAAACCCATTAAGAAGGTGGTTTCATTATTTAAATTGCGCAGTACACAATAATTAATACGTTTCCACTCCCGCGCGCGATCCCATTTTTTGTAGTTTTCGTTTTTACCAAACGGTTCGTCCAAAAGGACTGCTCGAAAATTAATAAGTTTAATGAGAAAAAAAGTTTTAGAAAAAATTTCCAAACTTTTTTCCATATTTTAAAAATTTTCTTGGGCCAATATATTTATCACATTATTGTCTATCGTGTGTTTAAATTTTCATAAAGTTTTAATAAAAAAATAATGGTTTCTGATTCTTTTTGTCAAATTTTGAGTAGTTTTTCCTCCCAAAATAATTCTAAAAAAATTGAGAAATTCGAAAAATGATCTGTTTAAAGTATCAACAAGAAGTAAATTAGATTTTAAAAATTTCCGATCAAGACTTTGGGACAATTACTTCCAAGATCTTCCAAGTATTTCAAGACAATTTTTAACAGAGGTTGTTATTATAATAAAAATATATTTTTACTCGGCCAGTTTTTTACTTTATTATGAACTGAGAAAAGTAAAAAAGAAATTTGATGACAAAAAAAAAGTGTTGAAAAAAATTTTCAAAAATATTTTTCTCACATTTTCAAAATTTTCTTGCATCAAAATATTATTGTCTACTTATATTTAAATTTTCATAAAAAATTTAGTTAAAAAAAGATAGTTTCTGAGCCTTTTTTTTAAATTTTAGGAAGTTTTTCTCAAATTTGGAGAAAATTATTGAGAATTTTCAAAAATTACCTCTTAGAAGTACCATTATGAGGCGAATTCTGATTTATAAAGTTGCTGGTCAAAACTTATGGATAAGCAGATTCCTGTACGAAAAAGTGCATACATAAAAAAAAAAATAAACAACATTTCAAAAACACTAGCTTCTTCACTCCATTTAAAATTTAAAATTATTATTCTATATAATTAATTGAAGCTCTGCTCAGAATTGTTTTAATGAAAAAATGATTTATTGTTTGTTTAAAATTAAACGCATTCACCAAGATTAACCAATTCTAGGAGCGAAAAAATACTCTTGGTACAAATAAATTCGGCTTTTATTTTGTTTACAATATCGATATCGATCAATTTATTTAAAGTAAACATAAATTAATGACTGTATAGTTTATTTTATACATCTACACCTAAAAATCAATATTTTAATAATTATTATTGAAATACAAACAATTATTTACAATGAATATTGAGATCACTCTAACATCAATTTCGTCGAGTTCTTTGTGATTGAAAAATATTAAATATATACGAAGAGAATTTATATATATATATAAAAAAAAAAGAGAGAAAAGAAAAGAAAAGAAGAAATCTTGTATGTGAACTAAAATCGTTTAATTGAAAATCTTCTTCATACCGATTATTATTACCACCACCGAACGGGTACAATTTCAATTATTGAGAAATCTACCGACAATAATTGTACAATGTAATACATTCATATTTCAATAATATAATTTGTACAAAACACATCATTGTACTCGTACCATCATAATTATAACTTGTTTTAAAACCATCAACACTAGAGTCACTGTGGGAAGAGGAACATAACCACATAATAATATTATTATGTACAAAGGAGGTAGTGCATTAATACCGTATCCAAATAGTTTTGTTCGGCGTACGAATGAAACGTTGCATTTAAGTCGAGAATAAATAATATAACACTAACTGTTTATTTGTTATTTTTTCTGTGTTCTAAGTGTACGCGTATATTTAGGAGGCTATAAATAATTTAATTCTCTGTAATTAATGAGCTCTGCGCATCAAAAATACTCCAATATTATTATAAAACAAAACAGTGTTTTATTTTGTCTAACCATAAGAAATAAGACGTATAATTAACATCGAAAGTCCACAAAATTATAAAAACCAGATAAGAAATAATAATTTAAAAACAAAATTGCATATAAGAACTGTCTGTAGCATTTCGTCATAAAAACTATAAACTAGTATTTAAAAAATTCTCGTTTATCAAAAAATAAATTAACAATTACACGATAGATTTCAATTAAAAATAATAAATACTCGGGTAGTTTTTCGCATAGTTTTGATGCGCTTTTCATAAAAATTTCTATAAATTCGTCGCTATTATAAAAGTGACTGTTAATGTTGGTAATTTAAACACTTAATTGTGCGATAAAATAATAATTCTTTGTCTTCACAACACGAGTAACATAATATATGCCACGTCTATTTTTAACTGTTCCCGACACGAATAGAAGTTATTAGTGTAATTTATATTCAAATATTTAAAAAAAAAAAACATGTACAATGCTTATAATATTATAGCATAAAATATATGCTAAATTAATATATTTAACTTAAACTTTAATAAAGATTAATTTTTATGATTTATTATTGTTAATTTTTTTCCATACATCATAATTAGGCAATTAGAAAATGTGGGTTGTTAGATTAATCATAAAGTATAACAAATTGTTTTTTTATAAAATTAGTTGGATTATTTTAATACTCTCGGAACACCGTGAGGATAAACATTAATGGCACGCGAAGCACAAGCGTTAAATCATTTTTATCTAACTATTAGGTAATTATATTTATATTATATATAATAGTAGTAGGTGATGGTAATAACACAGCAGTAATCAAGTCCAAATTTCGTCTAGACTTAATCGTGTTTAAAAATGTGTCTCGACGCTGCGTGATGTAATCCGCATTTGATGGTTATGTCTCAAATAATTTGTAAAAAAAATAAGAGCATATATTATCACAGTGTTACGTTGCAGTGAATTAAAGTCAGACGTATATTTTATGCGTCAGATGTGTAAATTTTTTTTCCCATTTAGAAAACCTATCTATTGTTTTGGGTAAGTCTCTCGATTGAGTGAGTTACGATTTATTGAAAAGTGCATTAAATTTTTTTTTTTGTAGTGAACGTATAAAAACAATATTGAATTTTCTCTCCCAGTAAACAATTATACGAGAGAATGTGTTGTAACGCCCGAGGGAAGATTCTGTGAGGGATATTAGGGTGTTACAGTACTCCCCCTCCCTCATTGTGGCCCACGTTGATTTTATTTTTTGTCTGGTAAGAAAAATGTATTACTAACTGGAGTTTTTTTGTTTGATGAATATATGAATGTTTGCAAGTACATAAAATTAAATGCATATTATAATTTGTATACTCGTGTATTTTGTGATTTAAAAACTAAGCTGAAGGAAAATAATTTTTAAAACATTTTTTTTTTTTTAATTATTATTATTTGGTAAGTATCATGCTGAAAAAAAGTATAGCGGTTGCTAATAGTTATTAGGGTCCTTTAAAAATGACCTTAACACATAATGTAATTATGATGTAAAAACCTTTAAAAATGTCTTTAAAAAAATTAGTTAATTATCCAAGGGTATAAAAAAAATTCCCTTTAAAATTATTTAATGAGTTTTTGTGTTAATAATTACAATTAACAAACATACTTGAAAATCTTTTGATGGAACTTTAGAATAATTGTAACACTGTTGTCATAATATAAAGTATTGTAATATAAGAACAGCAGTCATAAATACTAGAAAAAAACGAACTCCCGATTTTCACTTCGCATCCGAAATAATTATAGGAAGTTTATTATGTTTTAGTAAAACCCTTCTAAAAGTGTTCAAATTTAATTCAAATGACAAAATAACGTTTTTGTTTAAATTTTTGTTTTTCTACACGTTTAGACCAAACTTATATGGGACGTGATACTATAGGGCAGATTCAAGATTATTTTACTGAGGGATTGGTGCTACGATTATCATTAGAAAAGCCTGGATATTGATAATATTTGCAATACTATTGAAACATTTTATTTACAATGATTTTCTTATTTACTGTGTGTCGAAATAATATACAAATCTAAATAATTAATTTGTATTTCGGTGTTCTCGGCTTTTCGTTACTTTAAGGTAATTTTTTTTTTGAGTTTTATTATTTTTTTAGTTCTCAGAGTGAAAATCGGACTATTGCAGCGGTAATGAATGAGAAATAAAATAGTTTATTTCGTATGTAGCTCTCGATAATTGTTTTACAGAACATTTCGCGTGTAGCAGGATTTTTGTGCAATCGTATAATGTAACGCGTGTACCTAGTTATATTAC
Source organism: Stegophylla sp. TES_Ste_2020 (assembly GCA_025469315.1). Classification (NCBI taxonomy): domain Eukaryota; kingdom Metazoa; phylum Arthropoda; class Insecta; order Hemiptera; family Aphididae; genus Stegophylla; species Stegophylla sp. TES_Ste_2020. Next base: position 11,023 of record JAIPRM010007186.1, on the reverse strand, counting down.
ATTTGTTACACACACACACACACATAATGTACTGCAAAACGAGCCTACATATATATAATATATTATAGTACATATTATTAGTATTATAACAGTTACCGTTTCAAGGCCAAATTGTGTTTATTAAAAATTACGGTTCTAGTAGTGTCTGTCTACTACACCACCCATGCGGATTTCAGAAAGGATTTTTCAAAGGTATCGCGTTTATTTATTCGTAACTCTGTTTTTTAGATTCTGAACGAAGTGCAGAAGCTAGTGTTTTTACAATGATGTTTCTATTTTCTTTCTGTGTACAACTTTTCATTTGGAAATACTTGTCCAAAAGTTTCGATCAGTAACTTTTTGAAACCGGATTTTCCTCTAGATTGTACTTTAGAGAGGTCATTTTTTGAATTTCTCAATTCTTCAATTTTTTTTTTTGGAAAAACCACCCAAAATTTGACAAAAACGACTCGGAAACCATCATTTTTTGATCCGAACTATATGAAAATTTTAACATAGATAATCATATAAGAAAGATTTTGGCGCAAGAAAATTTTGAAAATGTGAAAAAAAAATTTTGGAAATTTTTCTAACATTTTTTTTTCTCATTTATTATTTATATTATTAACTTCCCTCGTTCAGAATCGTTTTATTGAAGAAATGATTTATCGTTTCTTTAAAATTCAATACACTCGTCAAGAGAATCCCACCCGTCTTGCGAAGTATGTCCGGCTTTTTTTTTCGTAATTTTTATTAAATTGTATTGTTTTAATCATTATTAAAAATGTACATAGTTATAGATATTTCAGATTTTTCATAAAATGCAAAAGTTTAGTAAGGTAAAGTAAAAGTTAATTAGAGGGACTAAATAATTAAACAAACATGTTTACTTCCAACCAAAATTGTAATGAGCCAATGAAAATAGGCCCATTAACACGAGACACCGGGGCTCTAGAGGCTTTGTTTATTATGCACCCCGCTTATTATCAAAAAAAATTAAAATAATAATATCCTGAGAAAGAGTTATGACGCGTTGTAGTGGCGAAGGCGACGGTAGGGCAGCATCTGTTGCAGAGTCGTCGCGCGCGTCGGATACGCGATCCGTATCTTGTCGGCGAAGAGAGAGAGAGAGAGAGAGAGAGAGAGAGAGAGAAGTGAATAAGAAAAAAAAACGTCGAACGTAATAGTAATAAAATAATAAGCGCATCCGGTGGCGTCCGCGAAGAAAATTTAAAAAAGAAAAACGAACGCGGGCGCTCGCGCGAAAACCGTTTGGAGTATTTTTCCCGTCATCATAATATAATAATATCATATGGGCCGTACAAAGGTATCACACGTACGTCGTGTGTTTATGTATTGTTAAATATATCATATTATTATTTTATATTGTTAAATATAATTATTATTATTATTATTAATATACGCGTGTGGAGTGCAGTGGTTGTAAACGTGCGCGAGATGGGAACGGCTGACTATGACGACGGACGAGACTGATTTATTTCTCGACACCTCATGTGGCGCTTTACTCATTAGGATGGCGCCAGTTATTATACAGCTACGTTACCCGACACCTATATATATATTTTGTATATTTTGTGTATACGTAGGCGCATATTATATGTATCGTATTTACTACTACTACTACTACTACTACTACTGTCGTACAACACACACACACACGTGGCAAACCGCGTACAATATGTGTTTTGTGTATAATATATAATATGTATGTACACAACACTCGAGTTGCCTCTGCCTGTGTCTTAGACACGATTCGTTTGAGTACAACGCTACGGATGCTGTGGCGCGAAGTCTTTAACACACATTGTGTGTTGTTACTTGTTGCGTTGTAAATTGACCGAAAATTTTCTTACTTCTATACACGGGACGGTAAACGACGCGTATATACGCGACGACGACGGTCTCGTCTCTTGTGTATAAATTGTGTGGGGAGGCTGTCAACACTCGGCGGCGGCAGCTTCATAAGCGCCGCACTACGGACCGTGACATCAAAAAAAAAACAAAAAAAAAATAAAATAAAAAAAATACAGGAAATCGTTTTGTCATAAACCTATACGATAACATTATACAAATATCTGTTGTTTTTTTTTTTTTCACATTTATCATTTTGTATTCACGTGTATTATATAAATTCTTCGGGAACACTACAAAACATATAATAATAATACCTACTACTACTACTACTTTTACCAGGAGGAACGTTATTATTTGATTTTGCGGTCGGCGGCGCCTTGTGAACGAGAGCTGATTAGAATTCTCCAACGCGCATGCGTGCGGGTATAATTTTTGTGTCGGCGGCACGACGAAAAACGAAAAATAATCAATTCCCATTACACCGCCCGAGTATGTGTGTACAATACGACGACGAATAGTGGATGTAGATGGATACGACGTGATGTTGATTTTTATACATATTATTGTTTTTTTTTTTTTTTTTCTAACCGTCTTACGCCGCCGCCGCCGGTAGCTGCGGCCTTATTATTATATTATTATTATTATAATGCTCCCGTGTGCGTTTGCGGTGCACTTTAAGGGCGTGTACGCGCGGTTATTGGATATTCTCGTCCGTGGGGCGAGTCGCCGCAAAGAGGAACTGAAGCAGTGGTCATCATCGGAAGAGGGGTTTTTTTTTTTTTTTTTTATACATATTTATTATCTTTGGGGAGCAATCCAATAGCGGCGACCGCACGCACGTATGTGGTCGTATATATATACGATACCGCCACTATACCGGGAGATTTGGGGTTTCTTGGTCGGGTCACGACGACGACGGGGGCGGTAAGTTCTCTCTATATACGTATAATATGTGTTGCGTTCACGAAAGTTTTCTTATGCGTATATTATTTTTGTATTACACACGCGTGTAACATTATAACGCGTTATAATAATATTATGTATTTGTTCAGAAAATGAATTTTGATAGGATTCACATGTCGATGATTATGTGGTTTTCTTGTTGCTGTTGTTGTTGATTTCTCGCTCGATAGCGTTGCGACACGACATAATATCTGTATCTATATCTTTATATATATATTATAATAATTTGTTGTAAGTGCGTACACACGTGTAGTGTTTGTAAAATAGAAACCAAAAAATCCCATTTCCTCGCACTATACCTTCTCGTGTTATAACATTATGAATAATAATAATAATATCTACCCGCGAGACGCAAAGTGCAGTGTGTAGGAAGATTGCACAATCGCGTGAAGAAAATATAAAATACGTGTTCGGTTACATATTTTATTTTATAATGTATTTACCGCATGTATTATACTGTGTTATACTTACAATTGAATACATCCAAAACCGTTTGTCGCTCGACAATAATCACGCGCGTTATTACATAAAATATGTATAATGTTATTGCTTTTTGTCTTTTGAACAGTATCAGGTACCACACGTAGCATTCGTTATTATAATATGGCTGTACATAAAGGCCAACACACAAATAATTACACAATCACGAATTATTAACAATAGTACAATAGTGCACTCGAGTGCTGTGCGCAGTTGATGATCTTGTGTTTATTGTAATTAACCATGATCAAAGCACATCAGTTCTTTTAATTTCTACACCGCGATAATCCATTAAAATTAATTGGACTACGCGGAGAAAGAGAAAAAAATGTGGAGCTGCGCACGCTGTAGAGAATACGCTACAACGTCGTCAAAAGAAATATACGTGTAAACGCATAATATTATTCTCTTTTAAACTTATGGGTATAATCAACGCCTCAACGAGGCGGCCGTGGCGGGCGTTAATAGTAAAACCTGAAGATTTCAGTCTCATCGTTATTATAATATTCTATTCGAAGACTCTCGGTATACATATCATACAACACAATAGTTTTATGCGTCGTATTAATTATACGTCTTTATTGTATGAATTTCCATTCCCTGTACGAGAAAAAAATCCCCCGGGGGGGTTATAAACGCGTTACCCTCGATCAGCCCTTTAAAATTTTTTGTTTACTTCTGATGCAGCGTATGGGTATATTATATACTGTATCACTAATATAACATCATACACACTTTTAATAGTGTTTATACAACTTAATGAAAAATTTAAACTAATAATCGATAGTTGATTATAAATTACTAAAATAGGTAAAAATATTGTGCAAAATTTACTGCGCTATTGCGTAAATGGAAAATATAAAAATGGCTTTTTAAGAGAAAGTGTACACTGTACATAAATTTGCTCAAATGTGCATAAATTTAATATTTAGATTTATATTATTATATTATTAGCACAATATTAAACGATGTAATGATACCTCGGTGTCTAACTTCGGGAATGGGAAGTCTAATCATTTTTAATGTCCATTATGTTGGCATCACACTCGCATTTGTTATCAATTATTAATGTCATACCAATGTAAACATAGTAAATTTGACATTCAATAGAACCACTGGATTTCAACAAAGTTGCACCAAGTACCTTTGATTTGATAGTAACAGATTATTTAGAAAATTAAATTTTTTTTAGTTCTATAAATTAAATAAATTAAAACATTGTGAAATTAACTTATTTATTAAGTTACTTAAAAAAAATCAAAATCAGAACATAACTATATTATATTAGAAATATAATTATAATAAACAATGTTGTTCAAAACTGTACTTAATAGTCAAACATTTTAATATTATTTACAGGTACCACAATCTATTCTATGAATTATTTGAACATATATTATTTTTTACCAAAAAAGTAAAAACATAATAACTGGACTTAAGAAACCGAAGGGGTGGGTATCTGCTACTACTTGCCCTTCCCTACAAGCTACAAGCTTAAGACATTATTACTATGCTATTACTATATGCTATTTATACACTTGTAAATATTATTTGCTGGCACTATGAAGTCATTATATTAATCATTTTTATTGGTAAATTTTTCAAATTACTTTAGTTGATGATACAAAATCGATTCTGCTGAACGCGAATTCGCCATGTTCTACATTATAGTTAGATAGAGACAACACACGTGGGTATGACGTCCTCTAAACGCGTTGATTGCTATAGTTACATCACCGATACACGCGAATATTACCGAAAATTACTTGTAGACGTAGTATATTGTACGTACAATAAATATAATAATTATTCACTTATAATAAAGACTATTAAAAAATCGCATACACGCAGTATATATTATAAGAAATTCACGTGTATGACAATAGAAAAGAAAAGACACGTGCGTGTGTGATTACTATATCTTACGTCCAGAGAATACTCGTATTAATAATAATATAACATAAGTAATAATATGGTCTTCGTGCGACATTATTGCATAAAAAAAAAAAAAAAAAATAATAAAATAGATAAACAAACGGGCAAATCGTATACAGTGCATACAAAATGTTTGTGTGTTGCGTACACATACGTACAAATACACACGTCGTGTCTTTTGGCGCCAGTCACAGAGTAGTCGCTCTCGTTTCGCTATTTATTTCAAATAATAATAATAATATAATGTATTTCTTTATTTCCAATTATCGCAGAAAAAATCGAGTTATATACATTATTGTATTAACTACTAACATTGCGGTGACACCCGCCGAGGTGTACATAATAATACGATAACGGGTATAATTTATTTAATATGTGGCGTTGTTATAGACGTAATGTAATAATATGTACTATTGTGTGATAAACGAAGGAAAAATTAATAATATCAAACAGTGTGCATACACACACTAGGTTTTTCTTTACACATATTGTTATATTCAACACGTACCAACCAACGTGTATTATATGCATACATAATAATATCTCGTTGTACACAGCAGTGACATACATTTATAATATATAACATATATATTGCATGAAGGCGAGAGTCGAAAAAGAGAGAGAGAGAGAGACACGTACTACTACTATATATATATAAAATATAGTCTGCAGCTGCTGTGCGTGCTCTTAATTGGGTGTACATATTTTAGGCGATTATCGCGCGTCGTCTCCGACCCACGAGTAGGTGGTATATTACTAATAATGTATACACATAATATGCTTAAACGCACACACGTCGAGACGTAATCCAATTGCGGGGACGGTATAGAGCCCCGGTGCAGCCTCCCCGGAGGGGCAGGTCCTCGGGCTGTGCGAGTGAAGCCAATTATTGTCGCGCGAAACCCTGCGGTGGTGGTGATAGAGCACACAATCGAAATCGTCAAATTTTTCGACTCGACTGCGCCGGACTTTGGCGGGCAAAGCGATATAACGCGATTAAACACGCGCGTCATACAGGAGGAAAAAATAACATTTTCCTATATATACATAATAATAATAATAATAATAATAATAATATGTTAATTGTATTACGCGCCAAGTGCGGATCATTGTGATGTATAAGCGCGTATGATACATTATTATTATTATTATTATTATTATGTAGGTACACGTATAATAACGTTGACGATTTGGTAATAATAGTGTATTGTAAAAGGCGCGGGTGTGCTCGTCGAAAAGGAAACGGACGCGCGCGCGTGTGAGTGAGAGGGTGAGAGGGTGTCCGCCCGCGGCAAATCGCATTAAACGGTCCCTTTTTGTATTGTATTACGTACCTACGTTATTGTCCGCGTTTCGGGAAAAGGTGCGAACACACATCGCCGACTGCAGTGAATGTTCGATACACCGTGAAATTATCGCGAGGTTAGGGATTTAGATTCGGCGGACACACGACGGACACAATGCCGCGAGCACACAACAAAAAAAAAAAAAAAACGTGCGAGCCACAGCGGACCTAAAATGGCTTGCTGCCGTTTTGGGGTGGCCTACACCTATATACAGTACGGGATGTCGCGGCGAAAAGAAATGCCTTTTTCCCGGTGTCACCGCGAGAACGGATAATAATACTGCAGCAGTGACTTGGCGCATTCGGACGGTGCAGTTTAGTTTGGCTTAAGTCGCGACGTTTTTCGAAGAAAATTGTTCCCGTTCCATTGATGATAACGACAACGATCCCAATAGTCGTTTTCGCGTGCACAGTGTTCCGTTGACACGAAACGAGAACTGAACGAGCTGCACTTCGCCTCGTGTGATTTTGGGTTTTCCTACGAGAACCCGGTAAATCTTGCATTTTTTTACGCGAGAAAACCGCAAAACAACATCTGCAGTTATAACGATTAAAAGGAAAAGATGTAAAGTGTGATGACTAAGGCAGAGGTTAGTTGTAGCTCTGAAAAAACGTTAAATATGCAAGCACTTATATGCACTTAAAATATGCATTAACATTTTTTTTTTTTGCGATTTAATTTAAAAGTATTAATGAAATAAATAAGCTTTAAATCGAGTCAAAACAATTACTTAATTTAAATATAATATTTAAACCATTGTCATAAGTGATTAATGATTATGTATCTGTTAATAAAATTAATTACTAGCTAATTTATTATTATTGCCTCAATCGTTTTTAGAAAATACATATTGTGTCCACGAACAAACAAAAACAATATTATGCAACAAAAATTAAAATTAAATAAATTTTTGCCTAAACATTTTGACTGAATTGTTTGAAATAAAAACGTCAGAGTGAAAAAAATTGAAATAAGTATAAATATGTCTCAAAAAGTTTAAAATAGAGTATAAAAATATAAAATATGCATTTAAATGCAAAATAAAATTTCAAAACTAGCTATGCAAAAGCATGAAACGTATTTATTTCGTACTCTGCTACTTTTGTAACTGAGCAAAACAAATACGATGCAAATGCTACAAGTCCTCTGCCCTAGTGATGACCATTGGAACTATAGTATTGTTATTAAACAGTGACGTCTTATTTTCTCGAATGCGTTACGGCGCGTCAACAGCTAACCAGGGGGTGGAGGTTAATTAAATAATGTCGTTTTTAATGCACAATATATAAACGGAAGTGCAAACGCGTATGATGAACGAGTTCACGTACTTTTTTGTAAAAAACGGTTAACTTTTTGCAGGGGCGCCATGAACGGGAGGGGCAATTTTAAATAAAAAAAAAAAAAAGATGATATAAAATAAATTTTGGGTGTTGGGTGTAATTCTCATTCGGAGCCAAACTATTTCAACAACTGTAAAAAAAAATGAGAATTAATTTTCGTCTGTTAAGATACAAAACCAAGTATAAAGAAAGAAAAATGGTTCGACGTTTTTATGATTTCTTACAGTCAGAAAACCTATTTTGTGAACGGGGTGGGACAATTGCCCCTAGTGCCTTCCCCTTGTATCCGCCACTGGTTTTTTGGTAAAAAAAAAAAAACTGTTCCATTCGGAAACCCTGTACGTGCGTAATCGTGTTCCAACGTGTATGTGCTGAGTCAGCGTGATTTCCATCGAGTACATATTATATATATCGTGGTCACTGGTCAACGCCGGCCGTCCGATATATTAAAATAATTATTATACCGTCGCATATAATAATAATAATATAACGCGTATAAAAGGGTTTTTGACGCGACCAGTCTTCCGACAATATATTATTATACCATCGTCCCACGTACGGGATTTAAAATATTCGTGTATATTCCATATAATATGTGTCGTATATATTACGCGCTCCCGTTTGCGGCAAAAACGAAATCCCTTTTGTGGATTATCACCGGCCGTTGTACATATTGAGAATATATTATATTATTATTATTATTAATACATTTCCTCTCGAACGTTGAGTTGCTGACGAAAACGTCCTGCAAAGGATTATTATAATATATATAACATTGTGTTGGATAACCGGCGCGAAGAGTCAGCACATTTATTTCCTTTATTGTATGCGTTACATCTGTACAGACGATATTCCTACAACCACCCTAAGTATCCGCGCGTGTGTACATATACATTTATACATAATATGACGATATAAATCGTCGCAAGTACGAATGACATTTATATAAATTCCATGGCGAAAAACGTCCCCACGTTGAAAACCCATTCGAGGGCCGTATGTAGATTGGGGGAGTGAAGCAACGAGTAATAATATTACCAATAATTGTAGTCATAATATTACCATTATTATGACATATTTGACAAAATTATTAAATTATTCACAAATTTAAAAACATAGTAGAAAACGAATGGATTATCCTTTATATTAGAGGTTTAAGCACCAACATTTTTCTAAAAACCAGGTTTAAAAAATGGCTATTTTGAATTTTTTTCCAAATCTGTAGTACACAATTTCATATTTGAAAATTTGGGACCTCAAAAAAATAAAAAATTGATACTTTATTGCTGTAGTAATAATTTTCGAAAAATAAAAGTTAAAAATTATTAATAGAACAAAAGGTATTTTTCGATTCGTATTTGTCGAATCCTACTGGAACCACTGAGGGTTGAACTACCTAAGGATGTGTATAAATTTTACATTTAATATATATATCCTGCAAAGCATCTGTTAAAATAAAAACTTAAAAAGTGCAAAAGTTGTGCGTCTATTTAATGTGTTGATTGTTGTACAACCATACAGTGTAATAACGTACCTGTAATAAATTTACCCATTAGTCATTGCGTATTGTTTTATCGACTACGTATAGGTACCTCTATTATATTTTGTACAGCACTAGATTAGTCATCGTACGAGCTACCATTTCGGGTTAAGGAACTTTAAATGTTTTCTGCAGTAGTATAATATAATAATTGGCATTTCCTATATTATTAAACATGTCCAAATCGCATGACGTCGTCGAAATTTTAAAACAATTAGTTTTTTACTCGTTGTTTGATAAAAATTAAATGTGACATTATTATATAACTATATTATAGTAGTGAAGATTCATAATAATTTCTTAAGCAATTTATCCATGTTGGCAAACACTTTAAATCTTTCTATACGACTATTGATTTATAAATTACTATAAAACGAGTGTCTGTTGAAGTTGCATGACGTCTGTATAATAGTCTCTATAACACGCTAACTTTTGAAAGAAGGAAATTGTTTTTTAGCTTTATAGGTTTTATACTTTTATATACTTATATCAGCCAATTAAATTCATGATAGGTAATTGTCATGTATATCAGTTATACGTAATAATATTCACATGCAAAATTAATAATTATGTTCATAAGGTTATAAAGTGTGTTCAATCATTAAAAGACACTATAATGCATATGAAATGAGTGTCATTTTATAATTTTTACAGTACAGCGAAAATGACATTTAATTTTTATGTTTTTCTGTAAATATCATTATACAAGTACATCTTTAATACTCGTGGTTTTTTAAATATAAATTTGTATAAAATCTATGAACAATTTTTGAATCCGTACCGCATTAAAAGATTTTGGTAGGTATTTTAATAGTTGGTGAAAGTTTTAAGTGTGAATAAAGTAATATCGTCATAAAATATATATATATATAGGTATACCTAATAATCATTGTATTTCATTAAATAGTGTAAAAATGTTTCGCTTGCAACCTAAATCAGATAGGGATATCCGGTACGCAATAATTATTATTGTTTTCTTTTCAAAATCTAAATAACACCCATAAACATACGTCATATAGTACAAATTAGTTTGTCCAGCACAAACACACGATCGTTTGTAATATACATATTAAAATAAATGTATACATAAGCTTGTAGCACACATATTATTGTCATTATAGTATAACACTATATAATGTATAGGTATAGGTGTAAGACGTGCTGTTATACAAACAAAACAGTAGTAAAATATTATATCGATATGGGCTGTAACTGAATGATTGGACAATATTACCATAAAAAAAAAAAAAGCCGGACATACTTCGCCCGATGGGTGGGATTCTCTTGACGGGTGTATTTAATTTTAAAGAAACGATAAATCAATTAAACGATATAAATCTTCAATAAAACGATTCTGAACGAGGGAAGTTAATGTTAGAAAAAATAAATGAAAAAAAAATGTTCGAAAAATGTCCAAATTTTTTTTTCACATTTTCAAAATTTTCTTGCGCTAAAATCTTTCTTATATGATTTTCTATCTATGTTTAAATTTTCATAAAATTCGGATCAAAAAATGATGGTTTCCGAGTCGTTTTTGTCAAATTTTGGGTAGGTTTTTCCAAAAA
>JAIPRM010007185.1:0-17515 GCA_025469315.1 Stegophylla sp. TES_Ste_2020 | reverse complement strand
AAAAAAAAGCACTAGTCCTTTTTTTTCGGGATTTCGGTATTCCTCGTGGAATCCTTGTGTGAGGTCTTGTTAATTAAACAGAATGTTTTTCAAAAACCTAGAAAAAAAAAAAAAAAGACATAAACTACATTTTTTTTTTTTTTTTTTTTTTTACCACACAGTCGACTGACTCGTTAAATAGTATTAATTGCGAAATAACGGATTTGTTTTTAGTTTAAACGGACCTTTGGGTGCACTTAAAGAACATTAATTTTTAAAACGCTCCAACGTCGGCTATTTCAATTGAATCGAATTATCTCTACGGGAGAAAAGTAATATTATTCTAGTTCAATTTTATACAGTGATATACAGTTGTTGTTTTTAGCCACACGCAAAAAGACTGCAATGAACGCGGCAAAAACAAGAGTTGACCGTAGTAAATAATTTGAAAAAAAAAATAAATAAATATAAAACAAAAATGATAAAAATGAAAATAGCCTTAAACGTCTATTTACATAACGTCGATTTGACGCAAAAATTATTCAAACAAAAACCAGACATACATACAAACTAAGTTTAATAAAAAAATAAATTCAATCATTTTTTTCATTAAAGTGTTTAATATATTATTATGTAGAAATTTTTATTTCGAGAATAAGTAAATTTTTTCTCTTTATTTATTTTCCAACTATTTATCTGTTTTGGTAAAATGTCGTTTTCGGGAAACATAGTATTTTTTTAATTTCTTTTAATCTTCAAGAAAAACCAAACAACTTTAGTTCATGCTTCGGCACAGTTTAATTTCAAGTAAGTCAATAATCGAATTATGTTAACAGTTTCTTTTTCGTTTCGAGGTCTATTAATTATCCAAACTTTTTTAACGAACAACGTGTTGTATTTTTTTTTTTTTTTTTTAAGTTTCATCAAAATGTTTTTGACGCTCACTGCAAAATATTTGCCGTTTTGCTAAAAGTTGATATAACTCGATAAATATGTTTATGCGTATTCATATTTTATCTCATAATATTATACGTGAATTCCTTTCGTTAAACTTAATGTAAGTATAATTGCGTATAACTTGTGAACTCGGAAGATATTATACCAAATGGGATACGTTACTTATTTGTCTCAAATTAAGAAAAACAAATTTTGAACATTCTTCTACATTTTTTTTCTCGTTTAATTTTTTTTTTCTGTATTTATTAGATAAAAAAAAAGTAAGGTAAAGTAAAGTAAATTATAGACAAGAAAGCCGGACATATTTCGCAACACGGATATTCTTCGCTCTTCGGGCCAGATACTCTTGGTGAGTGTGTTGAAAATGATGATGACTATTATTGTTCTTTATATTGTTAACTTCTTTCGTTTAGAATCTTCTTATCGAAAAGAAATTATTTATCGTTTCTTTAAAATTATACACACCCTTCACGAGTATCTGACTCGAAGAGCGAAGAATATGTGTGGTGTAAAGTATGTCTGGCTTTTTTTTTTTTTTTCTTGTAGTTATCTTGTAAATTTTCAAAATGGTTTTGTTTTGCACGTTCAACACTCAGGTTAGTGATTTTGTTTATAATTGTACAGATAAATTCAGTTCTTAAAATTAGTTATCATAGCTAATCGTTACCAAACAGTCGAACGTAGAGGTAAATAGTCATTATCGATCGGTTAATATTTTAAAAACAGTAGTAGTTTTTTTTTTTTTTTTATTCGTTAGCTTTTTCATATTCGGTAATGCGTCAGCCGTCTTCGACGGTGCGAGACCGCAATGAAACCGTCACAAACGTTACCTTTCCGAGCACTCTGTGCACGATTCACGTGCGAAACCGTTTGTCGATAAAAGAACACGGACGTGAGACCACCGTATAGTTTCCGAAAACGGTGTTACGGTTTTCCTTTATTTTTCGGAATCGTCAAAGAAGTGGGTTTTTTTTTTTTTTTTTGTTCCATATCTTATACAATATCATGAAATTATTTCGGTTCGCTCCGGCCGAACTCGGTGAAAGTTTCCCGAATTGTTATCCAATTAAATATTTCGTATGACTAAACTAAAGATCATCCCCTAAGTCAGTGCTTCTCAACCTGGGGGGCCGTTACTTAGATGACTATGTTAAATACTTATTTTATTTAAAATATTATTTGTGTGAAACAGTACATGTCATTTTAGTTATTATAACTAATAAACCTATACTTTACTTTTTTTTTATCTAATAAATACAGGAAAAAAATGTTAGAAAAATGATCATTTTTTTTTTTTTTCAAAATTTTCTTGTGCCAAAATCTTTCTTGTATTATTATTTATTTATGTTAAAATTTTCCGACTTTTCTTGTCAAATTTTCTGTGGTTTTTTTCAAAAAAAAAAAAATGAAGAATTGAAAAATTCAAAAATAGAGGGAAATCCGGTTTCAAAAAGTTACTGATCGAAACTTTTGGACGAGTATATATCTATACAAAAAAAGTGTTTACAGAATAAAAAAAAAATATACCATAGTAAACACTAGCTTCTTCACTTCGTTCAGAATCTAAAACACGTCAATACGTCCCTGGCGAAATCATATTATTATATTAGGGTTGTACTCGATGAACGGAAAAAGTTTTGAGAGATCACTGAGAATTCATTGGGGGAGGGGGGGGCATTTAATCACCTTGTTAATACTTGTCACGTTGTTTCGATACAACTTAGATCATTCGTATATCGAGAAATTACTGCGTTGAATCCTACTACAAAAACCACACACACACACACACATGCTCGCGTTAAGGTTAAGGATCACCAAAAACACGAGTGACAACAGTTTTCCGCGAAGTCTGTCAAGCGTGTCGTCACTCGAGGCAATGAATCGACCGCACAACAAATAACGTATTTATTGCAAAATCGGTGAAACGAACTTTGCGATTGTTGCCTAGGCTAAATATTTGCACCAACACACAGCAAACAAATATAAAATGTTTAACAAAATCGTTTCACTACCTATATTATTATTATTATTCGCTGTTATTTAAAATGTGTAAATGTAACAACAATAATAAATAGGCGCTAGTAAACTATTTGTTTGCTATCGTTTGTTTATTTCGAGTTTCACATAATATTTGTTGAACTGACAGCGTTTTTTCCATGCTTAAAAACGGTCCTAAAGGTGGGGGGAGGGCGGTGTATTGTAAGAAGTCGGGGCTATGAAAAAAAATAACATTTTTTATGAGTAATTTTTACACAAAAATAATATAAATAAATATTTTCTAGGGGCGTAAATAATTTTGAAGAAAAATACCCCGGCCCTCTCCTCTAGTAACCATCTTGAAAAAAAAAAAAATTATATAATTTTTCAATAATCTATATCTAAATTAAATTTATATTACTATCGTCATATTATGTTGTAACTACAAGAACAGTTAAGTGCATAATGCGTTCTTAATTTTATACAAATTTATGTGTTCTCAAGCAATCCACTTCGCTCCATTACCTGTGAAATACTTGTTCGTTTTTGTGGACGAGGAAATTGGTTTTCGATAGTATAAAATTTTATTTTAAAATTTCTTTATACCAGTAAAAAACTAAAAATTGTAATAAAAATGTGCGTTATATTTCTTGTGCTATAATGTGCATTTAATATTTTGTATATTATCTATATTTTATTGCATATATATATTTTTTTTTTTTCAGGTAAACATTGATTTCAAAATAATTCCAAAGAACACATCAATTGGGTAATATTAGATATTTATATATGCATGATAACTGACTGTATTTTGACTTTTGGTTTGGTTATGACATAGTTGGGCAAAATTTTATAATAAAAGGCCATAGAATAAAAATTTTCAGTAGGACGACGCACAAATATCATCAGATAATTATTATTTATTTTCTTCATCGTGTTCATTTATTTAATGAGACAAAATTATATCTACTCGTGGGCCATTTTAAGAGGAGTTCTTAGGATATATTTTATGAATTACGAGTCGTAGTTTAAGTAGGTAATGAATAATCCCCACGATACGATAAGTATCTCGGCTCACTTTTGATTTTGCATAATAGTTTATAATCATATACAGGGTACTTTTTTAAACCTCTTTTTTTTCCTAGCTATAAAAATACAAAAAATTTAATTTTTTTTGAATATTCAAGTTACTTAACTATGTTTTCCTTGACTCATTATTTTGATGTCACCTTAACGATGTTCTGTGGAGATATTAACTGTACGTTCATTGTGTACCAAAATTGGAACTAGTAGTTTTGAATTATCTAAATTTAAGTACTGAGAACATGGTTCTTTGAGTACGAATTACGTATACTACGTAGATAACTAAATAATATGCCAGTGAATATAGCTAGTACACGGATAAACACGTAAGTGGTATATTAAATGATTCTGCGATCAACAAGAAAAGATTCTACGACTTTTACCAATTTCGTTGAGAATTAATTTTAGAATTTTTATTTATTTTCTAACATTTTCTATTTTAAGGGCGTATTTTGGTTATTTTTTTTATTACATATTTGCATATACTAGGTAAATGTTTAATAGATTTTTATAGCATACTTTTATACATAAGGATCAAGGTGCAGAAAGTAACTGATTGGACCTCTCTCTCCCTCAAGATATATATATATATATATATTACATTGGTGTTGTCTTATTTCAACACAAAGTGCACGTGCAAGCCTAAACAGTGCTGCCAGTATATATTCATTTATTCATTTACATAAACAGCTGTGAAACGATACCGTGCGTCTACATTTTATCTTCCAGAGTAAGGGGGCTGCTAGTATTTTTATATTTCTTTTGCGCGCTACTATACTA
Organism: Stegophylla sp. TES_Ste_2020; assembly: GCA_025469315.1. Taxonomy (NCBI): domain Eukaryota; kingdom Metazoa; phylum Arthropoda; class Insecta; order Hemiptera; family Aphididae; genus Stegophylla; species Stegophylla sp. TES_Ste_2020. The sequence goes on along the minus strand of JAIPRM010007185.1, from coordinate 12,739 downwards.
TGTAATATACGAATACGTGTGTAACGAGATCTAAAGGATATTATGGGCACGTGGGTAACTAATGAGAAAACAAATGTCGTTATATTATTATGTCGAATCGTTTCGGAGATTTCATTTCATTGCATTTTTTATTTTTTTCCAAATTCGGTCCCTCCGTAATATTTCAAAGCCAATAAGTCTATATATGTATACACACGGGGAAAAATCCAAAAACTATAATATAATCCGTCCCGAAAAACCGAATTTCACATGCGCGAAAATCTCTACGTCGTCGTACGCACTTGCACACGCATTCCATTCTAATGACTCTACCGATAAGCCCTTTTACTCGAAATCCCTAGACCCCCCCCCATCGCGTTTAAGTACAGGTACGTATTATAGATTTTCGCGGTAAGAGCTCGCGTGTGCGCGTATAATCCAATTTCTTTCGGAAACCCTTTTCGTCGTTTAAAACTATCGTTCCCGGGAAATTCTAATAAAACAGCATCCACATATTATTATTATTATTATTATTATTATTATTATAATTCCGCCGAATCTCTCTCGTCCGCTGTTAACCACAACACAACGTCGTACCTATATTGCAGGAATGGGCAACTCAAAATTACAGTATAAAGAGCAAAAAAAAAGCAAAAGGTCATTCAAAATATGCGTTTTGAGTTTTATAATGTGAATTAACAGAATTGACAGTGAATATTAATACTATTCCTACTTTATTTGTTTAATGTTTCATAATATGCGTTTTAAGGATGTTTGACTGATGATGGCAAAATTAACTCTTCTATTTCGGAAGAGGAAACACGAAGTAGTCAACTTAACATTTCGTCGGCAAGACGATTTCTTAGTCTCATTTTATATACTTCAGATTTTAAAAAGTACAATCGCAAATGTACGTTGTTCCAAACACGGATAACGTCAGACGTATAATATGACATTATAGAGTATAGACGATAGACTTTAATGATTTAATTTGAAAACACCAGTTGCTCACCTCTGCGCTATATTGAATACATTGTTGTAATATTAATATCATTGCTTGTCGGTTTTCACGCTTTCGCAAAGTTTGAAAACATATTACGTTGGAAAAAACGTTATATTTTATTTTCAAGCCGACAAACGCTAAGGTCTATTGGTTTAGAAACGTTTGTAAAATCACAGAGTATATGTGAACAGAGTGTGCACTCTCGAGTAAACAAGAAACACGAGCTGCTGAAAGCTCGCCGAAATCAGTATGACCATATTGATGGAACGGAATTATTTACCTATCTATAACCAGAATATGAGAATGTCTGCACAACCTGCCATAGATAATGTTTTCTAACAACAATACAAAACAATAATACGGTGGTATGTAGTACTTCCCCTGGCTGATAAGAAAATTCGAAAAATCGAATTGTAGTGATACCAACATTGAAAATCAAAAGTTGCAACAATAAGATTCAAAAAAACCGATTTTATTTGAGGGGGGCGATTATCAAGCCGTAATGTCCCCACGTTGCACAACAAGCCGAGGGATATTTTTGATTTGCGGAGCGAAGCGGGGCATCGACGAGCGTAGTGAGTTGACCAAACACTCGGTGAACTGACCTACGCCATGATAACATGTTACTTTAATTACCTCATCAGGATTGCTTTACTTTAGGAACAAAATTCCTTTTACCACTTTTTTAATAATTTTGCTGTTGGTATTGACGAAAATTCAAGTTATGATAAGACCATTATTATCAGCTGGGGGAAGTATTATACCCATCCCACCATAATAATAGTCAATAATAATACAAAATAGTTTTATGTTGTTATCAGTGGTCACACTGATTTGGGCGAGGCCAATCAGAACAGCTCCTCAAAATTTTACATTGTTTAATAGGAAGTGCACACTCTGTTTTCATATACTCTGTGGTAAAATCAACAGGGTCGATTAATAGTTTTCGTTTTTCTTCTTCTTTAAGTCGGAAAAATTATCGTTTCGTCTCGCGTTCGAACGGATGTTTCCAATGGGTGGGGAGGGGGACATTCGATCGAATTCAAACGCTGAAAGTATTTTAGCCCACTACGTCGAAAAGTCGACAAGAAAATAGAAAAATAATCGATTCGATTAGGTCTTAAGAAAGTTATTTTATGTCATCAAACCGTTTTACTGGGCCGCAGAGTTTTTGCGTGTTTTATATTTTAGTGGTTTCAACATGTTATATACCGATTACCAAACCGAAATATCCCCCCACCCCCCCCCGTATCCACTGACACATTCCTGTTCATTTGACGCGTACAATACAGTTATCGCGGAAGCGTATAATTCGCTCGTTTATTCCTGTCTCGACCGAGACGCGACCACCGCGCGACGTTATAATAAATTATTAATGGAGTCCGTCTCAAGACGACGCGTTCGTATCTATAATCTCCGGTTTGTTGTTTCGCGAAACTTTGTTTTTCTTCGAAACAAAACAGACGAGAGCGTTCGGTCTTAAAAGATTTCCTATATTTTCTCGGACTTTGCTGCCCCGTAGTCGTATTGGATCGAAGTCGAATGGTTAAAGTTAAGAAGACCGCGAGGGGAGAAAATTACACAGGAAAACCTATGAAGTTGATGAACTTTGTACATTTCTTATATCTCGCGTTCGAAAACTTTTTTAATATAACAAATAAAACAACAATGTTTTGACATGTCTCAGGTTTTTCAATCTTTTTTCTTTTTCCTTATTTAATACTCGAAGACATATTATTATAATATAATATATTTTATTCGCATAAAGTACACCTATACACGATTTCGTGGAGTACTCTGACTTGGAAAATATTGTGCCGGTGGGACATTAATTTTTGCGTCATGCAATACACATACACTGAACAACACGAGTTACGACTGTTCACTGTTAATAGGCAGGTGACTTATATGATGTTTTATACACTATTATAACAGTATATTTAAATGTCCTCGTCTATGTAAATATTTGATGCAAACAAACTGAGAAATTCATTGAAAGTCATCGATTTAAGATGATTTACTTTGCTAATAAAACAAAAAACTAGATTTCAACCTGGTTTCGATAAACTATTATAGTAGGATGATCATATTTATAAATTTGAAAATGGTACAAAATGTTTTGACTAAATTTCAAATAACATCTCATTAACTCTCGTCAAGTTGTTTGGTAATTTTTTATTCACATTTTAATATGTCTTTACGATAACAACTAAGTACTTTTTTTTTTTTTTTAATTCTATTAATATATCAAAGTACATAATTAATTATTTTTTGTGAACTGTATTTTTTTACGTGACTTCAAAGATATTCGTTCTTATCGTTAGATCTATAAGACGTATTAATATTATAATATGGTCGTTAAAAATCACTGCGGCTGTGCGATAAAAAAGGTTAATTTTTTTAAAATTAAACATTGTCTATTTGTTTGTTTTTAAGATCATTATTTTGGATTTATCACAACATGAATAAAATTAACTATAGGAAAATTTCGACAGTAGAAATATATATTTTAAGTACGGTTTAAACGACAATCTATATGATCTATAAGCGGATTAAGTGAGACATTATTGAATTATACCTACTCAAAAAAATGCTTTCAAATAAGAACAAAAAAACATAAAAAAATACTTGAAATCTTACTTAATTTAACTTTTACCTTTTACACGAGATATAATATAATACGGACGATGAGGAGAGCTTCGACCTTTTAGACCCTTCTCTTAAGTGTACTCCACTGATCTTCCCCTCCCCAACCCCCCCCCCTCCGTACGTTTTACGTCGACCGTAAATTTTAAAACTACTCGTACGCTTGTGGGGCAAACGGATTTGCGACTGCGGTACGTGCAAGTAATGAATGTGAAATATTATATTGTGTGTAATACGTTGGAGAAACTTTTTTGGAAATTCTCATTACATCGTGTATTCTTATCATATATATAGTATATACACGTATTTTTTTTTTATGTACTAGGACGAGTACATTTTTTTTTTTTCACTACGAATTTATTTAACGTCAGAAAAATAGTCGGGGTGGTAGGAAAAAAAAAATAATAAAAGTAAAGCGCAGTAAATTTGAGATGATATTTAATACACAGACGTGTTTCTCGACCTCCGCGAGCAAGGACCGCCCGGAAACGCACGCTGCTGTACGGGACGTCCACGTATTATATGTTATAGCCGATAAATCGCGGGCGTCAAGTGGCTTTTTCTCGTTCGACAACCGAACCGAATGCGGTAGAGTATTTTTTTTATTTTTTTTTTCTGATAGAAATAAAACACAAAAATAAAGAAGCGCGAGTCGAGCGCCACGCATACGCTCGTGATTTGCCGACGTTTTAGTCGAAACTTTGCTCTGTCTCTCTCTCTCTCTCTCTCTCTCTCTCTTATTTCTCTCACCCGATTCTAGGAGTGAAGCAAAATATAGGAGAGGATGAAATTGTTTATTTTTAAATTGTGTGTTTTTACAATAAAAAAATATATAAATAAATAAACGAATGCCTTAGATAAACAGAACACGAGAGTAAAAACATTTTTAATCTGTATTCTTAAAATATTCATTATTATTATTTTTTTTTTTTGTATAACTGACAACAGTCCAGTATCCAACGAAAATTTGGACACTACAAACTCCCAGAAGACAATTATTTATTTTCAGCAGATCCTTTGCAAATTTGATCGGAGCCCATTGAGGATCATAATATAATATTGGCTGAACGAAAAAAACGATTTTGTCGAACTCTTCAATAACCGTAGGGATGAACCGTAGTCGTCGAGAATAGTGCAATTTTATGATATTATAAAAAAAAACAGTTGCAAGATTCACCACATAGGCATTGTAAGAATGAAATCGTCAGCACTTTCTTGTTTTTTTTAGAGACTCCCATCCATGGATGCTGACATTGAAAATTTAACAGCTTATTACAACAGTGTCTTATATATCATTCGGCCGTGAATCGACAAAAGTTTTCTTAAATAAATGGCTTTGATTGAAAAAAAAAAAAGTTTACAAACGAATGTATATTATACGGGTCCCATTGTTAACCGCTTGCGTCGTAGTTGATTCATCTGGCAATGTATCAGAAATATTTTCAATAGATATTCTAAAAAAGACGCTCCCGGATTACTATTACACCCTTTACATCCATTATCTAGAGAATTTTGTTAACTTAAAATTTGAGTAAAGTGAATTAATTATAATATTATCATCACAGGTTATCCATTTAGCGGTGAAGCGACTGAAAATGCTGTCAAATCATTTAAATAATAGCATTCAGAAATATTTTAATAGCCAATACCAGTATACCGATTTGTTTATTTTAAACAAATATTTATCCACTCGTACAAAAATTAAATTCACGAGACTACCGGAGTCAATAAACTTATGTTTGCTTGCGTAATTCATGCCGGATATATTTCGGATATCGAAAACCAAACAAGTTAACAATTCAAAAGGAAAAGTCTCAAACAACAAGAGATTCAGTGAGGGTGATGCGATTTATGTAAGAGATTATTCCAAATCAAACGGAAACGATTAGAAAGCTTGTGTGCTGTAGATGAACCAATAGCAAAGATTACTGCAAAAATAAAATTTTCAAATAAGTATTACAAAACACTTGTCAACAGATTCATCAGATTTGTAAGAGTTTTTATAAAAATACTTCTACAGTACCCAATATAAAATCCCATTGAAATAAATATTAAACACCGATCGTGTAATATCTCAAGTCTAATATTAAATATACGAGATAATTCTGAGAAAGTGGGCTTTTCTACGAACGTTTCTAGTGATGTTAACTGTGCAATCGTAATTAACATCAACGCAAAACTATCAAAAGCCTATTTCCTCCTATTATATCACTCTGTTGATCGAACATAATGTATTTATAGATCAATAGACGATACCGCCTAAACAACGTACTGTATACTGTAACTCGCAAATATTTACAACAGCAATAATAGTTTGCATATAAAATGAATACACAAACACACACAGACAAGTAAAATATAATTCCGGAAATTAATTTTGAAAATAAAGATAAAAATATTTATTTATTTATTTTTCAATTCAAACGAAAAAAAAAAAATAAAAGATAACTAAAGTGAAGTATAGACAAGAAAGCCGGACATACTTCGCACCGCGGATATTCTTTGCTTCTCGGGTCTGATGACCTTAGTGGGCGACTTGAATTTAAAAAAAAAAAAAATAGCGATAAATAATAATTTCTTCTATAATACAATTATTCCGAGCGAATTGTGTTAATAATATTGTAAAGAACAATAATAGTAATCATTTTCAACACACCCATCAAGAATATTTTATCGGTTTTCCGAAAACTCAGAAAAAGGTTTTTAGTTCAGTTCGCGCAGCATTAATTAGTTCGAGGTCGAGGTCATTCCGAGAAAAGTTTAAGGGTGCAAAAACGAAAAAAAAAAACCACCGTCAAAGTACTTATTGTAATAATTTATGTATATTCGTCCGAAAAAAAAAAACACTTATTAAACGACGGAACACTTAAAATATAAACAAGATTTGCCAGACCGAAGATCAATTAATTAATGATGTCGGAATATTTACAGTGACCGCTCCCGTTGTTTTCAAATAAACACACATTCGCAATGATAAATTCTATATTATTTTCTACCGATACACTTTCAAACCGATGTAGTTTCAACTCACTGATACGAAAAACGGTGTTCAAAACATTTTTAATAATTTCAAAACCAATAGAACTAGAAATCTCAAACTCTGACCGACCGAAAATCATTGTGCAGTCGAGTGTTATTATATTCGAATAATGATATTATATTATTATTATAATTTCCTATCGGTTTAAACGCACGTTTCCAGCTCGAACGCGGGCGGAACCAGTGGCTGGCGTGTGAGTGTTCCACACCAATGTCGAACGAAAACGCGCTACAACCGAAGAAATACCGCGGGCCTTGTAAAGTCATCGCGAGAGCAGAAAAAAAAAAAAAGGAAAAAGGAAAAAACGCTCTATCGCACGAATAACACAGAAAGTTTCTTTCACGACCATATTCTCTACGACTTCGCTTAATTTCCCGGACCGCGGTAAAATCCGCGTTCATTAATCACACTGCGGCGCGGTGTGTGCCTTTTGAAGTTTCCGCGGATCGCCTCCCCCCCCCCCGAACCCGTGGGAACGAAACGAAAAGAAATCGATGTCTCACAGGTTCGCGGCCGTCGAGACGAGAAATTTAACGAAACGCGAGGGGGGGGGGAAAACACAACTCTTCGACGAACGCGTTCGGGAGCGAATTAACGTTGTAATATTATTATGACGTGTACGACAGGACTGTGCTCGAGATTCGTTCGAGGGCTGTTTCAATTTTTTATATTGCTTCTAGACGGTACTTTAAATAGGTCATTTTTTAAATTTCTCAATTCTTCATTTTTTTTTTTTTTTTTTGGAAAAAACTACTCAAAAGTTGACAAAAACAACTCGGAAACCATCAGTTTTTTGATCTGAACTACAAGAAAATTCAATCATAGATATAAAATAATATAAGAAAGATTTTGGCGCAAGAAAATTTTGAAAATGCAAAAAAAAAATTTTAGACATTTTTCCAACATTTTTTTTCTCATTTATTTTTTATATTATTAACTTTTTTCGTTCGGAATCGTTTTATTGAAGAAATGATTTGTCGTTTCTTTAAAATTCAATATACCCGTCAAGAGAATCCCACCCGACGTGCGATCAACACCCCGACGATCGAATTATAAATTGGATTAGTTATTGTACCCAATAGCAACATAATTTTATGTCAAATAAAAAAAGCGTTGTGGCATAAATTTTAATGATTCGACATTTTTCCAACTCAAGAAATATATAATAATATTTTTTTATTTTATTACTTTGATAACGCTCATGTTTTTCTTTTTTTTTTTTTTTGGAAATTGAAATATTTTACCCAAATGATAAAACTTTGGATTTGACACTACACTGTTTTCATAAGTTTTAGTGGTTCACATTTATTTTGCTCATCTAAATTATTCTTGTATTTTTTTTTTTTTTTTGTACTTACTCAAGTTTGCTAAAAAATTAACAAACATTTCCGTTCATATAATATCCTAAATTCATTTTAAAATGAGATAAGTAGAATAACTTAACTTTTTTTATATTAACAAGTACGCGACAATACCCTCTTTTTCTTTAATTTACCGTAGATTTGGTTTATGAATATTTTATGAAACTCGCATAATATATTTTAATATAATTTGTTTTTGGTAAAAACAGTATTTAAAGACTAAAATGTGATTTGAATAAGAGAAGAGTTTATTTCGTATAATTTTATTAATGATGCTTCATTGTTTCAAGGGTGAAAAAATAACTACATACTGTCGGTTACGTGAGTTTAAAAACTATTAAAAATCTCTCCAGACGATTTTATTTTATGCAATAATAAATGACTTAAAATAAAACATGTGATGAGTTCCATTGGCGGAAATAGAATGAAAAAAAATTGGAGAGGGCTAAAATATTTATTTGTTAGATTTAGCCCCGTCAAATGATATTTGTCTCGTATAAAAAAAATCTGAAAGGGCTTTGAGTAGATTTGAGGGCTAAGCTAGTAAAGCTTCCCCTTTTCTGCTCATGATAAGTATACAATTGTAAAATCGTATTTTCATTATATCATATTTTATATTATTCACACCTTATCATTGTAAATTTTCATAAAGTTTGGAAGTTAGGTAAAAATAGTTTCATAGTCTTTTTTGTTATATTTTGAGTAGTTTCTTACAAATTTCACGAACTATTGAGAATTTCAAAAAAATTCCTCTTAAAAGTACCATCCAAAAGCAAACTGTGATTCAAACAGTTGCTGGTCGACACTTTTAGGCAAGTGTTTCTATACGAAAATTTCTTTACAGGAAAAAAAGAAAAAAGAAATATCATTGTAAAAATATTAGCTTCTTCGCTCCACATCGAAACTAAATCTTGTTGGATTTTGTTGACGTGATGTTAGTTTTATGTTTTATGTTGGCTTTAATGTTTTGGAATTAAACATTTAGAAAAATTAAATTTTAAGTACCATATTAAAGAATGGTTTCTCATTATATTCGAATCAGGGAGAATTTTTTCTAGTTTGAAATGAATAAAAACATATTTAAAAGAAGTAATTTGTTTATTTAATTCCTTATAATTAATTCCTACTAAACTGTTGTTATGAATGATAATTTCTAAAAAATTTTATATGGAATTTAGGTTTTCTATAGATTATGTGATGTCTAATTGGTGAGAAATCATTCAGTGGCACCACAAACACGAATAAACCACCGGTTAAATGCATCGGTATAGATATTATAATAATATATAATTATTATAATTGTGTGTGTTTAGATTTAAAAACTTTAACAGTATATTTTAGGATTTAAGGATAAATATAAATTCATGTTTTGTACGAAGTTTGGTTTAATTCCGTGTAGGGGACGGACAAAAGTTTTAATTATTTCTGCAAAATTAAGCATCAAGTGGGCAAAATATGCATATATATATATATACAGGGTGATTTTGTAAGCGTGCTCACCCCCATTTTTTGCCGTAAAAATGCAAAATTTGGGATTTTTTTTCCGGAATGTTCAAGTTACGATAAAACCAATATTTTTCATAACTCATTTTTTTCATGTCACCTTTAGGGTGTCTTGTAGGGATACAAACTTTCTCTTTTCAAATGGCTACCCCCTATTTTAATTACGAAATTATATTCGGGTTATTTTTCTGTGAATTTTGATGTATTGAAATTAAAATTTGAATGGGTAGTTTTTGAATTATTCAAATTTAAATATCAAGGAAAATTGTCACTTGGGCACATATTTTAATTTATTCTCAATAGGTAAATGAGATGAGACGACCTGACTAATTAATATTTTGTAAATGTAAAATGACATGTAACACGACAATATGATATCCATGAAAATTTTGACTACCTAATTATTATTTCTGATTAAAGGTCAATTAAGTAGATTTATAATAATTACGAACTACGTACGTAACTAAATAATATGTGCCCAAGTGACAATTTTCCTTAATATTTAAGTTTGAGTAATTCAAAAACTAATGGTTCAAATTTTAATTTCAATACATCATAATTCGCAGAAAAATAACCGGAATATAATTCCGCAATTAAAATAGCGGGAAGCCATTTGAAAATAGAAAGTTTGTATCTCCACAGGACACCCTTAATGTGACATGAAAAAAATGAGTTATGTTATTAAAATATTGGTTTTACAGTAACTTGAGAACATTCCGGAAAAAGAAAATCCCAAATTTTGCATTTTTACGGCCAAAAATGGGGGTTGAGCACGTTTAAACGCGTTTAGTTCGACTCCGCGGAGAATTTCGATTGGATACTTACCACGATTTCGGTCGGTAGCATCGCGTTGCGTCAGGCGTGCGTTTCGTGGCCGAAAGGGTTTTAAATTACCTTCATCCACCGCCCTCGGCAATAATATTATTATTATTATATATATATATTACAATTGATCAAAAGGACGGATTTCAAACGAGGCCGTTCCAAGAGATGTATCAAGGAGTAGTACTACCGTGGGTGTTGTAGGCCTAATAGGGTTCCGTTAAACGGGCAAGCACACGACACACACACACACAGTGAAATTCCGTGGTGATTGGCCTTTGGAACGAAGACTTTGTGGTCTCGTGGAATCGGCGGCGGCGGTTTCGATGATATACCCACGTCTTGTCCTTCAATCTCTCCCACCCGAAATATCACAGCCATATTACGTAATTATGACCGAATTTCGCACTCGATTAGAAAATATACCGTACCGGATACTCCGGTATTCACAATCACCAGTTTCAGACGGCTAAAATTCCTTTTTTTTTTTTTTGAATCCTTAAAATTCATTTTTAGATTCCGAACGAAATGAAGAAGCGCTAGTGTTTTTACAATGATGTTTATTTTTCACCTACGTAGTTCTCATTAAAAACAGTAAGGCTTAGAGCGCCCGGAGGTAAACATGACATTATGCAATTATTTCAATGCGCATCCTTTATAATCACGAAAACTATGATTTTTAATACTCAGGGTTATGAATTATGGATATGAAAATATATTTTCGCATGAGATTTTCACTGCGAAATAATGAAATATTAAAAAATATTTTTATTTTTATTTATTTAATTTGTTGTTTTTTTTTTTTTTCTTAGTGTGTTTCACACAGTCATCGCTTGATGTTTACACTATTTACACATTTAATCATCAATATTTGTTCTGATGAAGTAGTATTAAATTCATTAATCAACTATATGTTTACATTTACTAGCTGTAACTGATAACTCTTATAAGTAAACTGTTATCTACTTGAATATAAAATAAGTTTATTTTGTTTAAAAACATATTTTAGTTTTCCTTTAATGATTATAAATGATTATATACTATTATAGTTATAATATGCAATTATGATAAATATAGGCTATAAACCGTAATTTGAAATTTATAAATTATAAATTACATTTTTAATTGTAATAGAATGCATTAATGTACACTTATAGGAAACGATTGGTATTCACGAGAGGAATTTCAATATTCGAATTCGGAAAAAATATTACAATATTTTTTAGGGGCGATGATAAAATGCGGACTTTAAAAAAAATAAATAAAAACAAATAAAAAATAAGCATATTTAATTACTAAAAATGAAAGCAAAGCACTAAGAAAAAAAAAAAAAAATGAAAAATATTAATAACACTTTTTTGGCATCAAAATCGTATAAAACCCATTAAACCCAAAGATTTTTTTAGTATAAAAAAAGCCTGACATACTTCGCACAACGGATATTCTTCGCTCCTCGGGTCAGATACTCTTGTTGGGTGTGTAGAATTTTAAAGAAACGATAAATAATATCTTCAAAAAGACGATTCTGAACGAAAGAAGTTAATAATATGAAGAACAATAATATTCATCATTTTCAACACACTCACCAAGAGTACTTGACCAGAAGAGCGAAAAATATTCGTGTTGTAGAGTATATTCGGCTTTGTTGTCTATGCTTTACTTTACTTCACTTTTTTTCTAATAAATAAAGAAAAGGAGGGGGAAAAAAAGTGTTAGAAAAATGTCAAAAATTTTTTTTTTTACTTTTTCAAAATTTTCTTACGCCAAAATGTTTCTTATATCATTGTCTATTGACGTTTAAATTTTTATAAAGTTTGGATTAAAAAAATTATGGTTTCTGTATCTTTTTGTCAAATTTTCGGTAGTTTTTCCAAAAAAAAAAAAAAAAATTAAGAATTGAGAAATTCAAATAATGATCTCTCTAAAGTACCATTTTGGTGTGATTTGGGTTCTATAGAGATACTTATCGAAACTTTTAGACAAATATTTCTGTACGGAAAAGTAAAAAAGAAAAAATAAGCATCATTGTAAAATCATAAGCTTCTTCACTTCGTTCAGAATCAAAAAAAAAAAAAAAAGAAGCCGGACATACTTCGCACGACGGGTGGTATTCTCTTGACGGGCGTATTAAATTTTAAAGAAACAATAAATCATTTCTTCAGTAAAACGATTCTGAACGAAGGAAGTTAATAACATAAGAAAAAAAATGTCCAAAATTTTTTTCACATTTTCAAAATTTTCTCACGCCAAAATCTTTTTTATAGAATTTTCTATCTATGTTTAAATTTTCATAAAAATCTGATCAAAAAATGATGGTTTTCGAGTCGTTCTTGTCAAATTTTTGGTATATTTTTCCAAAAAAAACATTGAAGAATTGAGAAATTC
>JAIPRM010007184.1:0-17515 GCA_025469315.1 Stegophylla sp. TES_Ste_2020 | reverse complement strand
AAATTGATCAAATCTTTTTGAAATTTTTATGAATTTTTCTCGTCACTATTTTTAGTTGTTGGTGAAAATTTCAAGTCTTTTGCTGCATTATTTTAGAAGTTATGTCAAAAAGTAATTTACAATTTTACGGAAATTACGGTAGTTGAATATTTTGCCGTTTTTTGAAAAAATTTTTTCAGTTTTTTCGCATTATTAAAAAAAATATTGAGAAATTTGAAAAATGACCTCTTAAAAGTACCATTTGGTTTCGATTTTGGATCTATAAAGTTATTGATCGAAACTTTTGGACCAGTAGTTCTATACGAAAAAGTGTTCACAAAGGAAGAAAAAAAATAAATAAATAAAATAAACATCATTGTAAAAACATAAGCTTCTTCACTTTCGTTCAGAATCTAAAATGTTGAATTACATGATTTTTGAAAATCTTTCATAAAAATCAATGTCTACACGGATATCAAATAAATATAGTACCGTGTTCAGATAAAAAAAAAAAATAATAGTAATTTGAATGTAGATAAGATATCTGATATTTAAAGTTATCTAGATATTGTTTGTTGAAACAAAACTTGAATTTATCCTGATTGAATCATTTATCTTGATAAAAAAAGTTTTGATTTGGCTTTGACTAGATCTAGTACCAGTATGACAAATACTTATACACATGTGAATTTATTAAATTCGATTTAAAATTTAAAATTAGTTTTTACAAAAGAAATTAAAACTGACTTAAAAAAAAAAAACTCAAAACTGAAGAATAAAAGATATATGTTTTTATTATTTAAAAAAAAAAAATAACATTTAAGGACAATACACACAATTATTGACACTATAATTTATACTATATCTAATCAGTTATTTTTGGAGTCGGTGCCAGAGCATCTCATCGTGCCCAAACTTTCACATTGCTCTATACTATTTCCATTCATTTGACGTGTTTATAATTTTAATGTTTAATTAAAAATAAAAAGGTTTTAAAAAACTCAAATTATTATAGATTTATAAGCTTGTCTAAGTTGCCACCGACTCCAAAAATAACTTATAAGATAAGATATTGCAAATATTTAAGTATCAATAATTTTATGCATTCTCCTAAAATTATATATATTTTTTTTTAAGTGTTAAAAACACAAAATACGTTTATTTTAATTTTTTAGTTTTGAGTTATTTTTAAGTTGGTTTTCATTTTTGTATTACCTATTATTGTAATGATAAGTAAAAATGTAAAAACAAAATTGTTTATAAAATTGAAATAGAACTCTAAATACCACAATTTAAATGATTAGTAATAAACTTTGAATATTAAATAACACGTAAAATTAAAAAAAAAAAAAGAAAATGTAAGTACACTTATAACACTTAACTAACATAAATTAAAAACAATACAACTGGTATATACCTAACAAATAGATTCTGTAAATATTTTGATACATCTATTTTAATGGCATATTTTTATAAATTGTAATGATAAAATTCTATAATAAATTAAATTCAATGGCAGTATTGCAGAGCACAGACTATGGAATTTGTGAAATATTTCGAAAAATTAATCTAAAGCTTTAATATAGATAAACGCTAGATGCCAATTTTCACGTTTATCTAGACAGTAAGATAAAAATACAAAGTTATCGTCCAGATAAATTTATCTATTGCACAACACTGATTACATAAAAATATACAATGTTGGATGAGGTCGTAGAGCACTTTAGGTGAAAAATTTATACTATTGGCTCACAATAGTATAGTTGCATGACATTTTAAATTTGAAAGCAATGATAAATCGTTGCATTTGGAAAACGAAGATTTAAGCGAAGCACTGTGGATTGCCGTTGTATACTAGTTCTTTGGAGAATGCAAAACCCTTTAGAAAAAAATTACTGATGAAATGTTCAAGTCTCGAGAAATATTTGTTTTGGAATAATAACAGATAAATTAAAGTCAAATTCATTATTCAAGACAACAATATTTATATTCTACTGTTTTTTTTTTTTCCATTTAAAAAGGGTTATTAACCGAAATGAAATGTAGTTTACTAAACACGTTTTTTTTTTTTTTCATGCCAGTATTTAGAACTTGCTAAAAAGTAAAAAAAAAAAAAAAAACAATGTTTATTTGTAACAAAAATATAATTTTAAGAAATAATTCATGACTTCACTGAAATACTTTCAACGAAAAATAAAACGTTATGGATTGAGACAAAAACTGATAATATTGTTCATATAAACTAATTAATATATTTCACATTTCGAAGACATATTATTCTTCACAGAAAAGCTGCATTTAATCGATTTATTTTCATTTTTATTGTACTTATTAAATAAAACGTAAAAATGGAATACAATGTAAGATAATGGGTTTTCTTTTAAAAATCTACATGTAAGTACTTTCTTAGTGAATATTTGTACACGATTTTATTTTTATTTTAATATTTAAAACCCTAATTAAATTACATTTTTATGAATTAAACATATTGAATTCATCACAATTTTTTCACCTATGATCCGAGTTTCATAAAATCCGATATTAAAACTAGACATTTATTTTAAGTACGGTGGGTGATTGAATTAGAATTTGTCTCTCCTTTAAAATAACCACTAGGACCATTAGCCACAACACGGGACGGTTTCCTTCCCCTAAGTACAGCTCTGCATATAATATGAGTATAAG
Source organism: Stegophylla sp. TES_Ste_2020 (assembly GCA_025469315.1). Lineage (NCBI taxonomy): Eukaryota > Metazoa > Arthropoda > Insecta > Hemiptera > Aphididae > Stegophylla > Stegophylla sp. TES_Ste_2020. The sequence continues at coordinate 14,851 of JAIPRM010007184.1, read as the reverse complement.
CTTACATTTTATTTTCTGCTGATAAAACAAGAAGTTGTCAATGTTATTATACCTATCGATGATTCCAACTTATAACGTATGTACAAAATTTAAATCGCGAAATTTAGAAAATACTGTAAAATATGTGGTCATATTTTTTTTAATAAAAAATAATTATTTTATGAGATTTGATATTTAAAAAAGGATCAGAAAAATAATATCGAAAACGAGACATTTTCAAAGTGCATATATTTTTGTCGATAACGAGTGGAAATTAATATTTTCTAGTAACTACACTTTTATCTTTTTACTTATAAATAACTTAAAAAGTAGTTTTTGCCATATCATGTAAATTTTTCAAAAATTTTCTGAAGTACGCTTGGAAGAGAAAATGAGGATTTAAAAAAATAACTTCTTTCAAGTACCAACTAGATAATGAAATTTATGATACAAAATGAGTTAAACTTTCCGAAAAAATTGAAAAATTAAATATTATTGTAAAACCAGTATATTTAGACTATGAAGCAATAAAATTATTTCGATTGGAATGAATAAGAAAACACTGATGTAATAGTCAATAAAGCAAAATAATACTTGGAAGGAAAAATTTAAATTGTGACATATAAGTCAATATTACAATTTGAATACATATAACTAAATTTAATGATTTTTGAGGTTTTAAAGAAAGTATATAATTTTTTTTTTAAAGAACATCGTCTCACGAAAGAGTTACATCAGTATAAAATATATAGTTATTTTATAGCACGAGAAAACGTTAAAAACACTGTGTAGACTCGTTTACTAATCTATATTTCATAAAAGGGATACGACGTTGTCTCAAAAATAATCCCCTCTTAAAATTCGGCAATAGGTGTTTAAACTCCAATATTTATCTACTACGTTTAGATTTTACGCAGGGAAATTTCACTATATTGCCCATTAGACCGGCAGTTCCAAACTTCAGGTCAAGACCCAAATCAGAGTCCCCAAAGCTTAACCGATGGGTCGCGAAAGAGAATTAATGCTTATCCATAATTTATAAATTATTGATTACTTTGAACATAAAACATTATGTTAGTCGACAAATCCATTTGAAGTTAATTTTCGATAAATTGGATAAAATTTTCGAACACTTTAGTGCTTCGCGATCATCAAAGCGACTAAAAATATATTACTATCGTACGAAATTATTTTCATACGATGAAATATCCGCTGGTGCGTAACTGTTTATAATTTTCTAAGATACTCGACAAGTTACCGCCAATTGATTGTGAAATAATTGATGACCATACAAAATATATTGTATACTTATTATCACATAAGGATTTATTCTTCATAACACTTTTAATCTATAATATTTTATAACTATACCTAATTAATGTTGTTTATAATATATATAATGTCAGTATGCATTTTCTGACCCTTTTAGCTCTTTCAAATTTATAGAGAAGTTTTTGAAAATCAGCAAGACATACAGCAAAGTATATTATATTTAAATTGTAGTTTTATTAATATATTTTGCAATTGATTTCAATATAAATTTCAAAAACTCAGTATTTTTGAATAGCTGACAAACTATTGTTATATTATAATCAATTCGTTATCCAAGGTTATCGATATTGTACTTCTCTAAAATAAATATTTAAAATTAGGTAGACTGCAATTTGGTATAAGAAATTCAAACTTGTTTGTGATTCGATTTTCCAATTCAATGTAATGAATGTGACAAAGTAAATATCATAGTAATAATCATAGCTTAAAAAAAGGCAAAACGTATTTCGCACCATGGATTACTTCGCTTTCCGGATGGGATATTATTGGTGGGAGTATTGAATTTTAAAGAAATAATAAATAATTTCTTCTATAAAACAATTCTGAGCAAAGATTCATTTATTAAACCACGTAACAATCTATTATCTATATCTATTTCACATGTATTGTCAACTCTTGTACAATAAATTGTTGTAAGAATTTTCCTACTAAATAGTTGACGTACTTATATTTTAATTTGATAAATGCATTCATCAAATGAATTAAATTAATTAAAAAAAAATTATAAACATAAACGTATTAAACTAAAATTAGGCTCTCTTTAGAGGGCATCACGTAATACAAATTAAAAGATTATATGGTCACGATTCTTATTGGTTAGGAACTACTGCATTAAACAAATGGAGACAGTATAGGTATATGGTGATTATATGTATATTCTTGTTTTCTTCTTTGATTTTAATTATTTTAAACATATAAAATTAATACTAACTAAAAATTCAGTTTTTTTTTTTCATCATTGTGGTTTTTATATATTTTATGTGCAACACTACTTTTAACTTAAAACTTAAACAGAACATCGTTAAGTTTTGAAATTTTGTTATTTAAGCTTTTTTGTTGATAAATAGGTTAGAAAATGATAACATCTAGGTTTAGGGTAGGTATGAGCAAGGGTCAGCAACCTACGACTCTTTTAGGTACGAATTAACATCGATATTTTTCTTTATTTATACAATTGTAAATAGAAAATTATCACTTTTCTTCAGATTACGTAGGTTATAATTGTACCAATGCCAATTACGGCATAATGAAAAATATAGAAAATATTGACGACTAAAAAAACAGGATTGTTCACACTCAAATGTAGCTCATTAAAGATCATGGTTTTGTTATTTTTTAGAAAAATGGCTCTTTCTTACGAAAAGGTTTCCGACCCCTGGTGTAGTGGATTAATGGTGGTTAAATGTTAATGGGAAGCACTGTTTTTATGAATCACTTTTTTAATAAATAAAATAGATTTGTCTTTTATGGGATTTCGAAGCAAGTCATAACTCTTTGTTCTAAGCAAAATAATCGCAAATTTATTTATATTTATATTTAAAGTTTGAAGAATAACTGGGAATTTAAATTTGATTGTTGGACATAATATTTAAATTCATATCGAAACTTATTTTTGAAACTTGAATATTACATGAACAATTGCGTAAAATTAAAATACACATATAATTTTTTTTTTTAATAAATGATTTTTAGAAAATTATATCTGTAATTAGACAAAATACTAAAATGATTTTATCACGTTTAATCATGGACCTATACTATGATCCACACAAAGTATATATAAATATTTTTTTAGACAATTCATATTTTATTGGTGTGTACAGGACTCGTGTAACGCAATGGTTATATTTTGTATTGTACGATAAAATATCATTTGCATTGCAATGAAATTAAGTAGGTACACGAAATAACATCAATGGACACAACGATCGAAAATAGAATAATATTATGATGGTAGCTAACATGCATCATTAAATTATTCATATTCTATTTCAGCTTGATGTATACCTAATAGTAACTGACTACTAAATCATGTGTGTGTGTGTGTGTGTGTGTGTGTTTTACGTTACGATTAATGACAATTTCGTGTATCTAATTATATCATTGTAACCAGGCGTTCCGGTAAAGACGGGATCGCTTCTTTTTTAAGCATCGTGCAACTCCCTTGTTCCGTTTTAAGAAGGCGGTCCCATTTTAATCCCGTAATCTCCGAGCCGCCATGCTCGTATAAGAAAACAGAGGAATAATAATATTGGCGTTGCTTTATATTGACGCCGATAAGAAAGTTCAGGCTAACGTGGCGTCTTCACAAATTTTAATGAATAAACTTCGGACATAAATGTCGCAAAAAGGATTCAGCATCGATTTACTGACCAGGGCACTTACCGTAGACGCAATTATTTTGGGGGAATATCTGGGTTATATCATATTTTTCTGCTTTAACCCTCCGTCATTATTTACTTTATTCGTGTTGAACGAATGGACTTTAAATAAATAACTTACAATACCTAGTGAACTTAACCCTAGAATGGTAATGTACGTAAATTTTACGTATATTTCACATTCAAAATGTGGCCACACTGTTATTATTGATGATATTGTTCCACAATAAATTTTAAATAATATGTTTTATCAGTTTCTTGAGTGTATTTTAGATTCTGTACGAAGTAAAGCCTCTAGTGTTTTTACAATGATGTTTATTTTTTTTTTTCTGTGTACAACTTTTCGTTTGGAAATACTTGTCCAAAAGTTTCGATCAATAACTTTTTGAAACCGGATTTACCTCTAAATTGTACTTTAGAGAGGTCATTTTTTGATCCGAACTATATGAAAATTTAAATATAGATAGAAAATAATATGAGCAAGAAAATTTTGGAAATGTGAAAAAAAAATTTTGGACAATTTTCTAACATTTTTTTTTCTCATTTATTTTTTATATTATTAACTTTCTTCGTTCAGAATCATTTTATTGAAGAAATTATTTATCGTTTCTTTAAAATTCAATACACCCGTCAAGAGAATCCCACCCGACGAGCGAAGTTCACCCATCGTGCGAAGTATGTCCGGCTTTTTTGATATGTGTATTGTTGTGTTTTACTTTCAGTTGTATATCTACGACCAGAGCCGGATTCAGAGGGAGGCTACGAGAACTATAGTCCAAAGCCTCTCAAAAAAAGGGGCTCTAGAAAAATGTTGTGATTGGTATTCTTTTAAAATAAAATAGATGCAATTTGAACAAAATTAATAAATACCTACAATTTGTAGTAAAAGCTATTTTAAAAACATGTTATAATCACATAAATAATAATTTTAAATGCAATAGATAGCTAGATAGATAGATAATATGGTGTATTAGTTTTACTTATTTATAGTAAAAATTTATATATTTGATAGTTTAAGATAGGAGGTTTTATCGAATAAATCAAAAGTTACAATATTATCAACTATATTAGAATATAATAATTTACATAATGTAATTCTGTAACATTGTGGCAAAAACAGATAGGGGAAAAAAGCTAAATTTTTCAGAATAGTTTTAAAACTACCTACTAGTAGCTTATAATTCAAAAATTAATATTTTTTCACTTATCAGTTTTTGCTACAATTTTACAGGTAGTATTGTGGCTGATAAGTGAATAATATTAAGTGCTGAATTATCACTGGTCACTTTAAAATTGTACTGAAAAGTTCAGCTTTTCGCACATAGTAACTTTTTCCACAATGCTAAAGAATTAATATTACACCAAGACCAAGTTATCGGATAAAGAATGAATTATATTATTAATTTATACTCAACCTTATATTTTAGAATTTATAATATGGGTGGAGCGAAGAAGTTATTGCTTTTGAATGGTTTTTTTTTTTCTGTAAACCATTTTTCGTACAAAAAAACATGTTCTTAAGTTTTGACTTACGACATTCTCAATCAGAATTCGCCTCTAGAGTCTAAGTGATATTTTAAAGAGGTAATTTTTCGAAATTCTCAATATTCTTTCCAAAATTTGGAAAAAATTACCCAAAATTTAATGAAAAGTTTTATATTTAATCTCAAATTTATAGAAATGTAAATATAGATAAAAAAAAATCATACGATGAGTATTTTGGTAAAAAAAAATGTTTAATAAGTGATCTTTATTTTCTTTTTTTTTTTTTTGTATTGTTTTCTTCTAACATTTCTCCGTTTTTTTTTTTTGCCCGATCAAATTTCTTTTCTAACATTTTTTTTTCTTACTTAATCGTTTTTTCCTCTTCCCTCTTTTTTTACAAAATTGACAATAATTAATGTGTATTAACTGAAGATCTGCTCAGAATAAATAATGTTATTAACAATTTTCATAATTTCACTACCTATTATTATAAGAGGTAGTAAAGGAGTGGCTTCTATAATAGACTAAACGCGAAAGAATAGGTTGAGATAGTTGGACTGTATTTTAAAAAAGATACCAAGCTAAGGCAGTTAATACAATTAAAAACATTTATATGGAAGGAAAGAGAGGAAAATCTTCATCAGACCATAAAAAAGATAATACATCAAAACAATTTAATGAGAAAAAAGTGTTAGAAAAATGTCCATAATTTTTATTTCACATTTTCAAAGTTTTCTTGTGCCAAAATGTTTCTCACATTATTTTCTATCTATATTTACATTTTCATAAAGTTTGGATCAAAAAATGATGGTTTTTGAGTATTTTTTTGTCAAATTTAGGGTAGTTTTTTCAAAAAAAAAAAAAAATGAAGAATTGAGAAATTCAAAATATGATCACTTTAAAGTACCAACTGAAGGCAAATCCGGTTTCAAAAAAGTTGCTGATCGAGACTTTTGGACAAATAGATCCATACGAAAAAGTGTTCACCGAAAAAAAAAAAAATATAAAATAAACATCATTGAAAAAAACACTAGATTCTTCACTTCGTCCAGAATCTAAAAACCTACGTAAAATAATTTAGTTCCTCTCATTACATTTTTACCCGATAATTACGACGAAAATCCATAAACAAGACTCATTATGTCTGTTATGTTTTTTCTAACGTTTAATTGTGCGAAACACAAACGAAAATCTTCTTCAAATATCAACTAACAGAAATAAATAACATATACGAATTAAGGTTGATTTAAATTAATTATTCAAAAATATCATTGTCACGGGGTGGAAAAAGTTAAATATTAGAATGCATGTAAAATTTAACTGAACTATCACGTCATAGAGTAGGGTGACCATATTTAAGAAAATAAAATACAGGACAAAAATATTTTTCATAATATTTTTAAATAAATAAGTATTTATATATATATATATATATATTGAATCGTGAAAAAGCATAAATTTAAAATACCTATTATAGATTAAATTTAAACACATAAAAATATTATTTTGAAAAACATAAAATAACATAATCAAACTTAATTGATCCTTTTTAAAATTTCTTCAAATCCTTTATTCATATATTTTGTATATTTTACTTTCTGAAAAAAACTTATAAATTAATTTTACGATTATAATTTATTTAACGGTATCCACAAGATTTCTAGATTCTTACATTATTTTATTCAACAATTTCATTTCAAAAATTTTAAATCAACAGTAAGTTAAAAAAACGGGATTAATATGGGACAGACTTGAATTCACGGGACAAAAAATGTCCTGAGAGAAGTTTATCAGGACAATAGAACGCAGAACCGAAATAAAGGACAATCCTGTATCAAACAGGACGTATCGTCACCCTATCATAGAGTCGTTATTTTCACTGATAAAAACATTGTGACGAATCAATAAATTATACATTAACTCAATTAATTACATTAAAGTACGTATTATAAACGCCAGTAAACATATTTTGAGAATTATTACATGTCTTTTAACCACTGATATTTTATCGCATTTTAACAGTTTCAAACGAAAACTTCCATATTGATTTTCCGGAGCATATTATTTGTTATTTAAATATTTTACACGAGGTATTTTTTGTGTACACTTCATTTACTTTAAAGAAAGTAAAATATGTATATATATATTGATATTTTTTTTTTATTATTATTTTGTGCCTACTTCGTTTAAATTATATTTTTTTTTTTGTTAGTTTGAAATTAGATTTTAGATCTGAACATATGTATAAGTGTATAGTCGTATAAAAATTAGGAAAATATATTTGACTTATAAAATATACTTAGCAATCACAATAATCATAAATACATGATGATTTAGTGTCGTCGTTAGGAATGGGTAATTGTGGGTTATAATCAAGTATTGTAACTCTGATTATTATTATTATTATTATTATTTTAATGAGGAATGTATTTTGTTCAGGGCTTAAGTTCATTAAATGAAGTTTAAAATAGTCTCAGTATTATTTTCTGTAGTGTATTGTAGTAAATGTATGAGTTCTGTTAATATTCTGGTTTTAGTCGTGGGAGAAGGTATTGTGTCTATTATGCTTTTAGTTATTAATATATGTATAAGAAATTATTTTTTATAAGTTATTTTATTTTGTTTGTTGTCTTTCCAGATAAATGTTGAAATAAATTCCAAACGTCATTAATTTTAAAAAATGAATATTGTTGAATGATAGGATACTGTTCTAATAATTATATTATACATTGATTATATCGTGTTTTTTTTTTTTTTTTTTGAGGGGGGGTCATTCATTTAATATTATTAAAAAAATTTTGGTTTTGGCATTCATTTTATTAGGGGAGGGAGGGGGGTACATTTATTATATATGTTTGCTTAATGGTAGGGCACCATTTTGAGATAATAAGAAATATATTAAAATAAGGGGGCAGTATTAGGATATTTATGGTGTTAGAAAAATTATAAAAAATATCATACTAGTGGATAATGGTCAAAATAGGGACATTAGAAAGATAGTGTATTGCCGGTTTCGGTTCGTTTCTAATATTATTCAATGACGTAAAAATATAAAATCTTAGGCATCTGTCAAAATTAAAAATCTTAAATTTGAGTTACAAACGTTAAATACAAAACATTTCAAACTCTGGTTAAATCATTAACCCAGACGTATTGAATACAACAAACAACCCTTTAAAATTATTTCAATAAAACAATATTAGACCACAACAACCTACAACCTACGCAACAAACATCCCTTTTACATATAACGGCCACACACTGAGCAACAACCCGAAGTCATAAATACCGACTCAAAGAACCGTTCAATAACAACACCACTGGATAAGTCAGCAACAGCTTGAAGTCATAGAAATCTACCCGGACAACCATTCAACACTACCACAACTATACAAGGAAACAAATCTATCTATACAAAAACACAAGCTCAGTGTCGGAATGAATGACCCTTATCGAGCAAACAGGACTCGAAAATACTCAAAAGATCGACGACAATATTCGATCGAGACAAGCAAACGATTTTTCCTCTCACGCCACCGTGAAAACAACTTTTTCTCCACACAAACAAAAATAGTTAAATTAATAATAAATAGAAGCTCATTTGTTTATTTATTATTATCATTATCTCTCTCTCTCTCTCTCACACACACACACACACACATAATTTTTTTTCTTCCACAATGGCACATAAAGAACAAATAAATAGAAAAGAGCACTTTCTTATAGAAAAATACAAACACGCATAATTTTTTCAAATATCTCAATACCCACGATATCCGACTAAAAACAAAGAGGAATGGATCACGTCAAGAAATACGTACACGACAAATCCATACTCACTAAAAAAATTTTATTTCTGCCAATCTGCAAGGATTCAGGTTTCTCACTGGGTCTTAACTACCCCGAAACCAGCAACAAAAACAATTCATTACTATAACACTCTCAAATATACCGATGAGATTCTCATACTTACTAACTGTTGTTACATTTTTAGTGGATCTTCAATAGATTATAATATCATAAACTTATCTGTGGCAAATAAAAGCGAATCGACTTCAGACAATTGTGAACCATTGTGGGTCTTTGCAAAATTAATTACATCAAACAAAAGCATTACATTCTGCCCAAATACCCTACAATAATAAAAAAAAAAATGAAATCAACGAATGGAAATCCAAAACCAACTGATCGAAGCGCCACCAAACAAGAAAAAATCAAAAAGAAGAAAAAAAGAACAACGGAGAAGAACATTCATTGCAAAGAAGACCAAAACACATAACACAGGTCAGCAATTTTTTTTTTTTCTGTCTATTTCTTTCTTTTCATAACCCACAGTCCTATTATACAAATTTTTCTAATATGTAACTTTTCTCACTCTTAGTTTTAATATAGTAACTAATAAATTCACAATTTAGTATTATATAAAAGAAATATTGAATTTTTTGTAAAAAATCACACCCCTTGCATAATCAGTTTTAATCATTATTGTATTATTAAGTTATCATAACCTAGCGTTATATAAAACTACATACAAAATATATACGATACTAATTTCCTTCGTTAATTAATCAATTTTAATAATTAAATAATTTTTACACAAATATTAATAGTCACCACCTTTTAACTTAATTGTCTATATTATTTTACTATTTCTTATTATATAATATAAAGAAAAAACATGTCACATCAGCATAATTTAGTAGAGCTAACTTTAAACCCAACTATTTTTTAAACGTTAACTATCAATAGTATTAATAAAATGTATTTTCAAAAGATCAAACTTTCTCAAGTAGTGTAAAACACACATTCGGCAATCGTACATTTTCATTTTATATGTTTATTATTTATCAATTACCTGTATTATGTTTTATATTTACACATTCCAAAAATAATAATATACCACTACGTTATTCTTGTCAAACATCCTTTTTTAGCATAACTAATGTTATTTACTATATACTATATAGGGATATAAATACACTATATAACATTCTCATTCTCTTCTATTATTTTACTATATTGCTCAAAACTTAGCATTGTATAAGAAGTATGAAACATATTCAGTACCATATAAGCACTTTCTTTTATTGTATAATAGTTTTAATAATTTAATGATAAATTAATATATAATTTATATAATTTAATTATCTTAACATAAGTATTATTAGTTATATCGGCTTTTAATTAACTCAATTATGTTTATTATTTCACTATTTTATACTATGTAAAAATAAAACAACATGTCACATCGGCCAATTTTTGTAAAACTAACTTTAAGCACAAATAATGGTAATCATAAAATATCAATTATCAATAATATTAATAAAATGTATTTTCAAAAATATCATACTTTTACAAATTAATAATATGTGAAACACACATTATGCCATTCGAACATTTTCATTTTGTATCTCTTGAATTAGCTTATATAAAATTGTGTACTTATATTATATACTTTCAACACAAGCAATACGATTATGTAAAATACCCCAAATTAAATTTTTTATCATAAATCTTTATCATATACTACTGTTACATACAACTTTTCTTTTGTATTTCTATTATCGCGCGGACACAATAATTTTAAACTTGTGCGGAATTTGTAATAATTAATTTACAAATAAATACAGTAGGACACTACGAATACATAACACACTGAAATAAATAAATTTAAATGAATAAAACCAAACATATAACTGTAGCTTGAGCGAGACTTACTCTCCCAAAAAATAAAGTGAAAACTGAAGCAATGTAACTAGTCGATAATCGTCACACGTCGCGTGTAAGCGCACAGCGTGACGATTATCGACGAGCTGTAGGTTTATATATTTTTTTATTTTTTTTTGGGGGGAGGGAAGGGGCAAGTTTCGCTCGAGCTACATGTTTGGTTTTATTTATTTAAATGTATTTATCTCAGTCGGTTATGTAGTGTCCTACTATACTCGTTTAAAAATCAATCATTATATATTTGACTTTGAATATATTATACTAAGCAATTACCATAATCATAAATACGTGTTTTCAAGTTATTTTATTTTACATTTTTTAGGCTCGCTTAAAGCTTATTATTGTTAAATGATTACCCATTAAATAAAAAATTCAACACAGCAGGTGCTAACATCGTGAGACATTAATATGATAAATTTTTTATTATGAAAGGTGGAATATGAAATAAATCATATTTTATAAGTTTGAACGAATATATTATAAATTAATTAATTTTTTAAGATCAAAGAAATGAAAATATATATGTATATATATTTAAGTAAGAATCCCATACTATGAATGTAATACTTTTGTAGGAAATAATAGGTATGTGCTTGCATTTAAAATGATAGCACAAATATTTGATCAACTTTAATTATTGTGTCTGTGAGTTAAACCCTATTTTTTACGTTCTGCTATTACATTTATGTTATTTTTAATTTTACTTCTATTATATTTATATAATACGTGATAGTGAAAATGGTTTACGTGTAAATAGTCAAAGATGTACGAGAGAAAACCAATGATATTAGGAATTTTATGACCGTTTTGGTTCCACAATTAAAAATTCATCGAAATACTTTTCCGGAACCGAATTTTAGATGAAAGCGACAAATAAGAACAAATTATGATGGACGTATTTTACACCATGGGTACTCCCCGCTCCTGCTCATCTTCTTAACTCACCTTCTCTCATCAACGCTGTGGGCGTGTTTAATTTTAAAGAAACGATAGTTGATTTATTAAATAAAACGATTCCGATCGGATCCTCAGTGTTATAATCAGGACGACAACCGTCAATTTTACATAGAGTATTTATTTAGTAATAATTGTATTAATATTTGATTACAGAATAATCCACGTCGATTATATTTTCAGCGGAAATAATCCGTTTTTTGGTATTTTGAAATTCAGAGATTTTATAATTATAAAATCGAGTCTCATCTGATTTTAACGAAAATATAACTCAAGTTATATATATATTGTATATATGCTTGTGACCCTTAACTGCAAACGTTATGAAATAATATCGAAAAGAAAGCTAGAACTGTCATTTTTTGTTGGACCTATGAGAATATATTTTTTTTTTTTATATAAAAAGCAAAAATTCGAAAAATCTTTTTTGAAAAGAAATCGTTGTGCTTAATTTATACCCAAAATTTTAGAAGATTTTGATTGAAAAAATCGTTATTTTACGTGAAAAAATCAGTGGATCCTTACAAATTTTAATTTTTAATATTTATATAAAAAAAAATCACATCCGTTAGAAATGTATATATATATATGATATATTTTATAATCTTAATCTCACCCATATACATTTCTAACGGATGTGAGTTTTTGAAATATTATTATATATAAAATAATAATATTTATAAAATTCGATATTTTTTGTATATGTATATTGTTGGTAATTAATGGAAATTGCAAGTTTCTTATACTATTCGTTTTTAAGTTATGACTAAACAATGTCTAAAATAAATTTCATAAAAATATAGTATATATGTTAACGGTGTAATTCACATTTTCAGTTAATTTCATCTGTTTTTGAACGAATTATTAAGAATAGAGTAAACGGCCTCTCTAAGATACCTTGCCAAAAAAGTTTTCTACCAAAAATATACCATACACGTGCTGATCCGAACACGTTTTCGATCGGAAAAAATATTTACTGAAACAAAAATGAAAAAAATAAATAATCTTCGTTCCACTCAGAATTTAAAATCAAATCAATTTACATATAAATTGATGAAAATCGAATACGATGTATTCAAGTATCTACCGCGGGTGTCACTAGTATCATTTTTAAAGAAACGACTTGAAAATATATTATACATTATCGTGTGACTTCAATTTAATAAAAGAAAAATAATTATGCGAAACTATGATACATTTTGTCGTATTTTAACTTGTTTAAGTGTGACCAATGACGTTGGTGTATCACGAACTTATAAAAAGTAACTATGAAACGGTTTTCATCTAAAAAAAAAAAAGCCGGTCATACTTCGCACGATGGGTGGGATTCTCTTGACGGGTGTATTGAATTTTAAAGAAACGATAAATCATTTCTTCAATAAAACGATTCTGAACGAGGGAAGTTAATAATATAAAAAATAAATGAAAAAAAAAATGTTAGAAAAATGTCCAAATTTTTCTTGCGCCAAAATCTTTCTTACATGATTTTCTATCTATGTTCAAATTTTCACATAATTCGGATCAAAAAATGATGGTTTCCGAGTAGTTTTTGTCAAATTTTTGGTAGTTTTTTCCAAAAAAAAAAAAAAAAATTAAAGAATTGAGAAATTCAAAAAATGACCTCTCTAAAGTACAATCTAGAGGGAAATCCGGTTACAAAAAGTTACTGATCGAAACTTTTGGACAAGTATTTCCATACGAAAAATTGTACACAGAAAAATAATAATAATAAACATCTTTGTAAAAGCACTAGTTTCTTCGCTCCATCCCAGAATCGAAAATCGAAAAAAAAAAGTGGGTCCCGTAAAATAGATATTTACATCCAAATTTATAACGTCCAAATAAAATTCTAGATCCGCCACCCACACCGTTGTTGGGCTACAACAGTCATACAATAACCACAATCAGTGTAATGACACTGCCGGAAATTTTTTCGCCTTACGTGTCATCCCCGTGTCATTATTATTACATTATCGCGGATACCGATTATCACCACGACGACGACGACGACGACGAGCTTTAATAACACTTCAGCTGTCGTCGGACGCATTACACACAAGCTGCAATGCAATATCTTAATGCGTACAACAGATGTACATATAATATATACGTATATACGTATACAACGAGACAATTTGATTAATGCGAGCGAATGACGAATGGTCGAGGCGACGGTCGTGGCTTTCAATCCTACGGGAAGAAAAAAAAACCCCGGGAAATTCCGACAAATCTCGTTTCACGCGTGGTCGAATCGCGCTCTCCCCCGGCGGAGACATAAAACAAACGTTTCTATCGCGCGCCCGCGCAGCGTAATTCCATTTCTTCAGCGGGAAAATGTACGTTCGCGACGAGGGCGACCGGGATGAGGCACCGGTGAAATTGACCAGTCGACTGGATAGAAGAATGTGGGATTCAACGTTTACGTGACAATAGGCGAGGGGGGGGGGAAAAAAAACAATTATGAAAATATTATTATTATTATTATTATTTGTTACGCTCGCCAGTGTCGTCTTGCTGCTCTCGCACACACTCATTACTCGCGCGCGCGCCTCCGCGTTGATCAATGACAGACGATTTTTCCCCCGGACACGCGAGTGTCTTGCACGAGTTTTAATATCGCCGCCAGAGTCAATAACACGCCGCGCTGCTCGATTTAATAAAATTATTATTATTATTATTATATATTCTGCGATTATTTCAAGTCGACCGGTTTTTCAATTAATTTTTTCCCGACCCGACGGCGGCTGCGGCGGCGGACACGTAATAATTATTAATTCTAATAATAATTATTATACAATAAACTCGCGTTTAAAAATAAAAAAAAGCCGGACATACTTCGCACGATGGGTGTACTTCGCACGACTGATGGTATTCTCTTGACGGGCGTATTAAATTTTAAAGAAACGATAAATCATTTCTTCAGTAAAACGATTCTGAACGAAGGAAGTTAATAATATAAGAAAAAAAAAAATTTTTCAAAAAATGTCCAAAAT
>JAIPRM010007183.1:0-17517 GCA_025469315.1 Stegophylla sp. TES_Ste_2020 | reverse complement strand
GAACGATATTATATTCCTGGACATCATCATATTGCGTACGGTTGTGCTTTTTTGAAAACAAGACAGTCAAATGACAAAGTATTGCTCTCTTACTGTTTTTGAGAGCTCTTCGCATAATGTACAACAATAGTAATATTATTCTAATATAACATAATAACACGTGCCATATGGTCGTTTAATAAATTTGTATTGTACTTTGTTAAAAACATTTGCGTATTGCGATTGTTAATTTGTTTGACGTTTCTTTTATCGATATTATATATAATGTAAATGCGACTCTCGACATTTCTGAAACAATTGTTGTCTTAAATAATAAGTACAGTTATTGAAGTAGAAAATACGGTATTACCGTGCAAATTTTTCGGAAACACTAATTTTTATGAAATTTAACATCCAAACATCATTTATTTTAATACATGAATCTTTGATAATGCGTCCGTAGTTCGCATGTTATTTTAATGGGGTGTAAACCACCCCTTTTTAATAAAAATATATTAATAAATATACGTATGTAACCATCACATTGATAATAAAATAAAATTTATAATATATGATATTAATAATAGAAAAGTCAAACAAAAAGTACAATACAAATTTATTAAACGAACATAATATGGCACGTGCTATTGTATTAAATTTGAATAATATTACTATTATTTTATTATGTGAGAACATCTCGAACAGTTGTAGAGTAGTATCTAAGTAGATTAGATATTACTTAGTAGTAGAGCAATATTTTGTGAAAACCGAAATCATTTGACTGTATTGTTTTCAATAAAAATTCGTAAAACACAAGCGTGCGCAATACGATGCTATCCAAAAATATAATATCGATCGTGATACTTGTTGCCTTGTACATCGTAAGTATACATTTTTGATAATTACATAATATTACAGCATTTCAGTTTGGCCATAGCAACTGTATTTTAATTGTTTGATATTAAGTGTGTATATATATCATGAGAGTAAAAAGGCGTGAATAAATGTGACTCTTATGGCGAAAAATTAACTTCCTTCGTTCAGAATAGTTTTTTTATTTACACCTTAAAAATTTCTCATCCGTAAAAATGTTCTTTTTTAAATTCTGAACGAACTGAAGAAGCTACTGTTTTTACAACGTTGTTTATTTTTATTTTTTTCTGTGTACAACTTTTCGTATGGAAATACCTGTGCAAAAGTTTCGATCAATAACTTTTTGAAACCGGATTTGCCTCTAGATTGTACTTTAGAGAAGGCATTTTTTGTTGGTGTTTTTTCGAATGAGTGTTCTTTAAATAATTTAACACTATAATTTACTAACAAAACAGTTAGTTTTATTTTAGTTTATTACAAAAAAAAAAAAAAAAAAATAATTGAAAAATAGAGAAATTCAAAAAATGATCTCTCTAATGTACAATCTAGAGGCAAATCCTGTTTCAAAAAGTTATTGATCGTAACTTTTGGACAAGTAAATCCATACGAAAAAGTGTTTACAGAAAATTAATAAAAAAAAGTGTGTACTTCACTCGTCGGGGTGTTCTTCGCACGTCGAGTGGGATACTCTTGACGGTTGTATTGAATTTTAAAGAAACGATAAATCATTTCGTCGATAAAACAATATTCTGAACGAAGGAAGTTAATAATATAAATATAAAATAGTAGGTTAGATACTTTTAACAAATAACTACTATTATTTAATAGTGTTGGATGAGTAGCGTATTTTATTTATAATTTTTTTTTTTTTGGAGTCCAGTCGAGTTGTAACGTTGAGTAGGTGTACCCGAATGTCGTGTGTTTGTGTGTTGCGTTGCCGAATTCGGCGTTACATATACATGGCAGTCCGTGTAAACTGTGATGACCGATAAGGCGTCGCGGCCTTGAGAAATGTAATTGGGCGTCAGTCAAATGCCACACCGACTTGTATCGTATTAAATTTAACGTTTAAATCCTACCTTTTGTTGCCCGTTGTCTAGAAATAAAATACTCGATAAATTTATCCGTACTTTCTCCGATGTTTTCTTCACTCTAACCCTTGTAATGTATTTAATTCTATGTTCGTAAAAAATTTTAGTGCGCCAAAATATTCGCAATGAAATTTTCTATCTAGGCACCTATTTTCAAAACAATCGATTAGGCCAGTTTTCTTATACGTACGTTAAAGTACGTAATTTTAGGTAAAACTAACGAAAATTCAGTCAAAATTCTAATTTCAAACGGGTGTGGAAAAATAAATCTTCTACTAAAATTTTATACAAAACTCTTTTCAGGTTAGAATAGCATAATATTACGTAATTAAATTCGTTTGAAGTTAAGTTTGTATTGATATTAGGTGATCCATAAATATTGGGTATGTATAACGTTAGTTTTTGATACATTTAAGGTATTTTCGAATGTAGTTGAGACTAGTATATTGAATTCATTTACAAAGTTCTTTAACGTGTCTTTGAAATAAAACACTGTGTCAGTTGGTCGGAAAATCAAATTAGCCATTGTGTGCTACGAAATTGTATTTTATATTGTGATTACCAGCTCGATATTACATATTATATTTTATTATTTTGTACTGTGTTAGCGAATCGCCACAAATTGTTTTATTAATGTGAATTTTAAGTATTTAAGTGTGCGTATGTTAATTTATTATTTAGATTTAGGCTTTTAGTTAGCGGCTGGCCGGTCTGCGCTCCGTGAACTGTGAGTTTTATTTATAATATTATTTTTAATTGTTTTGTGTGTGTGTGTGTGTGTGTGTGTGTGTGTGTGTGAACTAATAGAACAACTATTTAATTGATTTATTTATTTATCAAGTTTGTTACAATAACCGGCTTGACCACACAAGTGCAAAATATTAAATATTCAGATACCTACTAATTTATTATTATTTATTTCTTTTGTTCTAAGATTCATCTCACCAAATACATAATTACCTTATTTTTTTATTGTTAATTTATTTAGTTTATTATCTTTTTTATATTGTTGTGCCAGAAGGCAATTATAAATAATTTATAATCTTAATTTGTTGGGCAAAAAGGGCCGTAATTCATTATTATTTTACATTTAATAAAATATTTTGCCAATTACTACCATTTTTATTGTTACCATTTTATTTTATATCTACCCTTTCTTCTTTAGTTTTAAGCACACGCCTATCTATTTCCACTTGACGTCCTAATAGTGTCGTCGTCCGGTAATAATAACACTCTAAATAAACGAGTAATTAGCGTAATAAGCCGACAGGCAATCAACCATTATTCAATAATTATGATTGTTGTTGTTTTTAGTATAGTGGTCTGTGTAAACATTCTCACATATTAACCATATTAACTCCGATTTTCGGTTCAAATTTCATAATTTGTCATCAATAATAATACAAAAGTTACCAAAATGATTTTGTAAATTACAAAATATATGTACGGTTAATATATTCATAGAATTTTGTTTGTAAATTATAGTGTTAGAATCATTTAAAGAACACTCATTTGAATTTACAACGTTCTCGTTTTCGAATGGTGTTTGCAATACAATCAGTGATTTTATCCATGGTGTAAGTAAATTACAAATGAATTATGAAAAAATAATTTAACATTAAGGAAGATTGAATGAACAATTTATAATAATAAGAAGTTTGGTAATAAGTGAATAAATTGATAGACCCAGATATGAATATGTTACATAGAAAAAAGTGAATAACCGATAGTGAATTCTTATAATGAATGTGATACACCATGAACTTCAACAATCAATATTTAGTCTTGTAAGGTTAAATTAAACATACTGGTATTTTTATAAAATTAGTGTGAGTGGTTAATAGCTAGGTATTGCGAGAATAATTTTTTTTTTTTTAATAATTTTATTAAGTTTAAAAACTTCAGACGCATTATCAAAGATTCATGTATTAAAATAAATGATGTTTGGATGTTAAATTTCATAAAAACTAGTGTTTCCGAAAAATTTGCACGGTCATACCATATTTTCTATTTCGATAACTGTACTAATTATTTAGGACAACAATTGTTTCAGAAATGTCGAGAGTCGCATTTACATTATATATAATATCGATAAAAGAAACGTCAAACAAATTAACAATCGCAAATGTTTTTAACAAAGTACAATACAAATTTATTAAACGACCATATGGCACGTGTTATTAGGTTATATTAGAATAATATTACTATTGTTGTACATTATGCGAAGAGCTCTCCAAAACAGTAAGAGAGCAATACTTTGTCATTTGACTGTCTTGTTTTCAAAAAAACACAACCGCACGCAATATGATGATGTCCAAGAATATAATATCGTTCATGGTATTCGTTGCCTTGCACATCGTAAGTATATATTTTTAAGAATTACAAAATATTACAATATTATATACGAATAATAAATGAATTTGATTTAGTATATCAACTTAAGTGTTTTACACAAAACTGAAATTGAAACATTATTATAATCGATGACGTCACTATGGTGATGTTATTTAAAGTGTAATTACGTGATAAACATAGACTAAGTTGTGTACATATTATTAAGTAAATAACAATTTTATATGATAATTTAAGCACAGTCGGTGACATTGTAGTATTTATCTAGTTAAAAGTTTGTATAATAATTAAAAATGGAATTTGTAATTTTTACATCATTTATATAAATAAAAAGGGAGCTAGGTGACAACCCTGTGGAATCCCCGAACTTGCATCGTATAGTGATGATTCAAAATTTTTTACTTTTATATATTGTTTTCTACCGGTAATGAAAGAGACTAACCAAGAATAAAAAGGATTTCGGAAACCTAAATTGTACAATTCGGCTGCGAGAATGTTATGGTCTATTTTGTCAAATGCCTTAGAGAAATCAGTATAGATTACATCTACTTGGCAGTTTGAATTCAATGTATCTAATACATAATTTTGGAACAGTAATAAATTTGTAGTGGTAGATCTGCCGGAATAGAAACCATGTTGCTCATCAATAATTATATTTTTGAATAAGGGAGATAATTTTTTAACAAGAATATTTTCAAACATTTTTGGGATGATTGATATGATGGATATAGGACGGTAATTTGTTATTATACAGTTATCACCTCCTTTAAAGACTGGAATAACATAACTTAGTTTCCGGAGAGTGGGAAAAATACCAGATTTAAGTGACAAATTAAATAAATATAAAAGCGGAACTGCAAGAACAAATTTACATTCTTTAAAAAATAAATTAGAAATATTGTCTGGACCAGGACTCGTATTATTACTAAGATGGTCTAATTTGTACAAAATATCTGTTAATGATAAAGTGCACGAATTAAAGTTAACTAAGGACAAATCGTTAGTAATTAGGTTATGTGATGCAGTAGTTGGTGGGTTGAAGACATTAGAAAAGTATTTGGAAAAACAGTTAGAAATATAATTACCATCTGAGAATTTAATATCGTTATAAAACATGACGGTTTGAAGGGAAGCATTTGGCCGTTTACTGTCGACAAACTTCCAGAAATATTTTGGGTTATTTGAGACGGAATTTTGAGCTTTATTAATATAGCTAGCAAATGCCGGTCTCGGCATTTCTAAAAAAATTGTTGTCTCAAACAATTCGTACAGTCATTGAAGTTGAAAATATGGTAAATTACAGTGCAATTTTTTCGGAAAGACTAATTTTTATGAAACTTAATATCCGAACACGTTTTATTCTTTGATATTATGCGTCTGAAGTTGGCAAACACTGGTTTAAATGTTCGAAGGTAAGGCGTTGGGTCGTTAGAGTAGGGGAAACGTAGGTAGATTTACATCTCCGGGTTAGATTCCGGCGGCCGAATCTCTCTTAGAGTCAATTTTTTTTTTTCTCACATTAACTTTTTTACATTTTTATGTTATTTTCTGTTTCGTTTTTTCCGCGGTCGATGCGATAATCGACGTTTAGTATTTTTTTTTTTTTCTTTTTTACTAACGACTTCGATTTTACAATAAATAATAATAAATTGCGTTGATCACCAATGTTACACAATATAAATAATACAACAAACAATAAAGGGGTTTTAATTCGTCATGAATTTACTAGAAAAACAATGTGAGATGTTAAGACGATTTTTTTCTCATTTTTTTTTTATTTCGTCATAAGGAGTAGTTTTTAAGGGTTTAAATGTCGTTATATAACGTAAAATATGTTTAAACAAATTGTGACAATATTTATTCTATATATTTCGCTATGATTTATATCAATGCGATGGCAGATGCCGAAGCAGTATGTCCGTCCGGCTTTTTTATTACAAGGGTTGGTTTGCGACCCATAAAAAATAATAAGCGAACTTCAGACGCATATTACAGTTTCATGTATGGAATAAAATATGCTTTAATATAAAATTTCATAGGAATAAGTGTGTCCGAAAAAAATGGCAAGGTAATACCACATTTTAAATTTCAATGACTGTACTTATTGTTTAAACAAATATTGTTTCAGAAATGCCGTGACTCGCATTTGTACTATATAATATTAATAATAGAAAAGTCAAACAAATTAACAAACGCGTTATGCATATGTTTTCAACAAAGTACAATACAAATTTATTAAACGGACACATGGCACGTGCTATTATATTATGTTAGAATATTATTACTATTATTGTACATTATGCGACGAACCTCTGGAATAGTAAAAGAGTAGTGTCTAATTAATATAGATATTACTTAGTAGCAGAGTAATATTTTGTCAAAACCGAAATCATTTGAGTGTGTTATTTTCAATAAAAATTCTTAAAACACAATCGTACGCATAATGATGCTATCCAAAAATATAATATCGATCGTGATCATTGTTGCATCGTAAGTATACATTTTTAAGAGTAACGTAATATTACAATATCATATACGAGTAATAAATGCATTTGATTTAGTATAATATTACTTACTAAGTGTTTATACAAAAAATGAAATTGAAGAATAATAATTATAATCAATGACGGCACTAGAGTGATTTTTATTTTGGGTTGTTTACACATAGACTAAAATGTATAATTTTGTAAGCAAATAATAATTTTAAATGATAATTCAAACATAGTCAGTAATATTGTAGTATTAACCTAGTTAAAATGTCATATAATATTTAACAATTATTTGTCCCCTCCCTTTTTGTGATATTGTTATTGTAATCAATTGTTACGTCAATATCTTTTGAAATTATTTGTACTTGCGAACTCATTCACCTAAAAATGTCGAACAGCTTTTCAGTTTGGCCATTGCTACTGTATTTTAATTTATTGATATCAAGTGTGTATATATAAGAGTAAAAAGGTGTGAATAAAGGTGACTCCTATGGCGATTGAGTCACACGATCGTAGTAGGGAGCTAATTTTATCCGACTGTTGAATTAATTTATTTGTATGTATTTATGTCTCTATACTTACGATTCAATCGGCGTATACGACGAAAAGACACCAAAATTTAAAAATCAATGGAAAAAAGGTATTAGAAAAAAATTCCCGTCGTTTTCGGGTTGATTTTCCCAGTTTTGAAAAAACATTAGCGAATTTCGAAAAATGGCCTCTCTAAAGAACCATCCAGGGGCAAATCCGGTTTCAAAAAGTCACCCTTAACATTTTTTTTGACCAAGCATTTCTATACGCGAAAACTTGTATACATACAAAATACAGTTTTAAAAAAATATCCTGCAATTATTTTTATATTTTTAAAATTTTTTTGCGCTAAAACGTTTCACATGTTATTGTGTATCTATGTTTAAATTATCATAAAATTTGTATGCAAAATTCAAGTCTTTTTTGTTATTTTTTGGGGAGTTTTTCAAAAAAACAAAAAAAAAAATAAAAATTGAAGAATTTAAAAATTCAAAGAATAAACCAACTAAAAGCATATTCGGTTTCAAAAAGTTGTTGATCGAGACTTTTGGGCAAGTATTTCTATACAAAAAAGTGTTTCCAAAAAAAAAATAATAATAATAAACGTCATTGTAAAATCACTAGCTTCTTTTTTTCGTTCAGAATCTAAAATGTTTATTAAAATTACGTGTGTTAATAGTCAATTGGTATTAATTCATATTATTTTACCACCCCCTAACAACATATAAATTCAGTGCCGGCGCTAGGTTTTGCGGGGCCCTGGACAATGCTTTATTATGACTAATGATTGTATATACCCA
The DNA here is from genome assembly GCA_025469315.1 of Stegophylla sp. TES_Ste_2020. Lineage (NCBI taxonomy): Eukaryota > Metazoa > Arthropoda > Insecta > Hemiptera > Aphididae > Stegophylla > Stegophylla sp. TES_Ste_2020. The sequence continues at coordinate 9,402 of JAIPRM010007183.1, read as the reverse complement.
ACAATTTACTGTATAAAAATTTGAAATATTATGAATGATTATAATTAATAACAGCTTTTATATTGACATATTGTTTTATTTATTAGAACTATTAGAAGAATAACAATAAATTACTATAATAATATTTTAAAGTTGCACACTTACAAGTTGCAAGATTATACTTGAATTTCAAAATAATACCAATTATTAAATCTAAGTAGTAGTCATAGTACGATTATTTAATATTGCGTGTACACTTATTCATTTTAACGATTAAACCTGTACCGTTTCTTTAAAAAAAATTCATTACATCCGAGGTTCTCACGTCCCGGATACCATACCACCGTGGTAAATACCAGAATGATATGGATTTTTTTTTTTTTGTTTTAAAAAATAGACCACTGAGTGAGGGTGAGGATGACAGGACTTAAAGTTAAAATTATAAATAAAAATGTTCCAAAATGGTTAACTATAATATTTAGAATACAACAATAAAACATATAAAATTTCACAACATAATAAATCACAATATGGATTTTTAAAATTAATAACAAGATATATACATATTACGACCTGTACAGAGTGGTGTTGCGTTGGTTGCGTTGCTGGTTGAAGTAGTTTTTATTTTTGGTGGTATAAGACTGGTACGGAAAGTGAATGTGACACCGCAGACGGGGCACTTTGTCAGCCATTCCCTTGACTTGTTCGTCTTCCCTCGTGGATAGTCCGGAGACATGGTCGGTCAGATGTCCTTAGCCCATCATTGATTTGGTGGACATCATATGAAAATTCAATGACCAGACCAAGTCTTCACACCAACACAATACACTGACGAAAAATTATTATATTTTTCGTATGGTTGACGGAGATAAAAAAGTGATCACACTTCTGTGTCTCTTGCATGAGAGAGAGTGACCAATGTGGAGGAGAATTATTATTGTAGTATTTCAGTTTGTACTTCTATTCTGTGGTACTTCGTACAGGTCGTAATCTCATTTACATTTTAATTAATCCTTAAACCTATTGACTTATATCTATTACTTATATCTAACTCTAAAGTGCGAGTACATAATATGACGTGTTCAAAGGGCCAAAGTATATTATTTATTAACGAAAATCGATACCGTTACAAACCATTAAACCAACTTTTACATCGAGTATAAAAATAGTAATAATTAAAATGAAACATTTGTAGCATTTGATTTTCATATATTTACTCGTATTTACTAGTTAGGGTTAACTATGAAAAAAATGAATATTATTTATTATATTATTAAATTAATGTTATTTTACATTGATTACAATCAATTTATGAATACATTTATAAATGTTATAATTTATAATTTTGATTATTGGTAAATTTTTTTCACGATATTATGATGTCAATTAAAAATCGCGGGGCCCTGGACATTTGTCCTATTTGTCCTCCCCTAGCGCCGGCACTGCATATAATGCATTCATTTGATCTTATATATTATAAATACATATATATTTATTTTTTTTTTTAACAGAAAAGTTCTAAAAGCATTATGGGATATGATTGTGACTCTGATCCAATATTTCTTAATGCAGTACAATTTCACAAAAATCGAGATACCGCGATAATTGTCACGAAGGATAATATAGGGCGAATCAACAGCGATGTACTGACAATTATACGACGTATGGAATTTGAGGCTTATATCAGAGTATTTGTAGATGATAACAAATGTCTCATGACAAAAGCTTATTTGAATCCTGGACAAAATTATCCCGCTGTGTTCATCAAGTTTGGCGATCAAATTTATAATGGTGTGTGGTACTCGACTGGCACACTACCATTAGAGGCTTTTGTCCAGTCTGCTAGAAATAGTAGAATAAGCGTTAGACCTGAGAAAGTAACAGAATATTTTGAAGCGCTAATTCCTGAAGACAGAAGAACACCAACTGTAGAGCAGCAGGAAATCCAAAGGGTTCTGGAGCGGCTGAATAAATTAGCTTTCAGAAATGGGTGGAATACAAAGGAAAGAAAAGTGGCGCCATTGCCGTAAAATGCACAGGGATGATATCCCTTCCCCGGAAAATTTTTACCACATTTGTTGTTAATAAAATTATAATTCAATTCGTCTGGATGAAAAATCGCCTCGTATTCCTGTGCAATGATAAAACGAAAAAACCAATACAGTTACAGTGAGAAAAACTATGGTCAAAAAACAAACATTCGAACTCAAAAACCCAACATTTTTAGACATTTACATCTTATACATACTATTATTATCTATTATATTTACTTTACGTATATAATTTCTTGTATTCATTTTTATTATATATATTGTTATTATTTTTCATGCAATAATTACTGCTAACATTTACACATCAAAAAAATGTATTCTAATCCTTATATAAATTTAATATCATGTACATTTAATTATTATTTTTTTTTTCATTCCTTTTGTTTACAATCGATTATTCACTTTTTTCCATGTAACATATTCATATCTGGATCTATCAACTTATTCACTAATTACCAAATTTTTTATTATTTTAAATTGTTTATTAAATCATTCTTAACGTTAAATTATTTGTTTTTAATTAAGAATAATTCATTTATAATTTACTCACACCATGGATAAAATCACTGATTATAGGGCAATAACCATTCGAAAACGAGAATGTTGTAAACTCGAAATAGAGTTATAAATTTTTGAAACCGGATTTGCCTCTAGATTGTACTTTAAAGAGGTCATTTTTTGAATTTCTCAGTTCTTCATTTTTTTTTTGGAAAAAACTACCCAAAATTTGATAAAAATGACTCGGAAACCATCAATTTTTGATCCGAATTTTATGAAAATTTAAACATAAATAGAAAATCATATAAGAAAGATTTTAACGCAAGAAAATTTTGAAAATGTAAAAACAAAATTTTGGACATTTTTCTAACATATTTTTTTTTTTTCATTTATTTTTTATATGATTAACTTCCCTCGTTCAGAATCGTTTTATTGAAGAAATGATTTATCGTTTCTTTAAAATTCAATACACCCGTCAAGAGAATCCCATCCGTTGTGCGAAGGACACCGTAATACCGATTATCAAAGATTAAAAAACATAAATGAAAGCCCTTTCTCCATCAAAAAAATATTCGAACTCCACATTAGGGAGTAACATTATTGTCGTTTCGTTTCCAAAAGAATGGCTTTTTACATTTATGCGTCGTATTAATTACTGCGTACCTATAAAAAATGTTAATCGTTATGTGGCAAAACGAATCAGAAAATTCCGTTGAAAATATTGTTTAACAACTCTGTGGAAAAAAAACTCGTACAAGGTCACGGACGGAGAATCGTGTTTTTGCACTCGGTGGAAAACGGTGGTCCGGCTCAGAAAGCGGGTGGAGGAGGGGTAATGATATGAAATTATTAATTAACACGCGAATACGTGTGGCAGAGAGACAACGTAATAAATTATGCACATAATAATACGTTGAATGCCATTATTCGATACAGATTTTTCTTGTTTTTCTCGAGAACGATGTGTACGGCTATAGGATTAATATGCAATAAAAAACAGTAAAATATGCATTTGGTTTATGATAAAAATGCAAAAAAAAAAAATATGTTGGCCTTATAAACTGTACTAATTAAATATTTCCCACGACATACTAATCATCGATGTATTTTGTCATACGACAAAACTGATTTTGAGTTCTTAAATAATAAGCAACGCACTCACTGACTCACACTACACAACTACGACTATGTCGCAACAAACCTACTAAGATTTTACTTTAAGTCATTATAGTTATTGTGTAGTTGTAATTGTCATCATATTAAGTAAATTAAAATATTATTTAATTACTATATTATTACTCAGTTATTTTTTGCAAAGATAATATTCAATTTTATTCTTTTACTTTCTCTTAAAACGTAAATTTTTGTAGTAGAAAAACCAGAACAGTTTTTAAGAAATTAAATTTAGGTTTTATATATTATACATATTAATGAAAATCAAACATCGACAAAATTTTTAGAAACCGATTTTTAAGAAATTTAAAACTACTCCCATTTTCATAATTGATTTTGTATGAAATGATTCGAAGTAAATTGTTGTGTAATGTACTCAATTTATCCCAAAAAAAGTTTTAAATCGGATATTTGGTTTGAGGATTGAATCCGTAAAGACGTATTATATATCTTAATCCGTATATCAAGTGAACCAATTTTTTATTTTGGTCTTAACAATGAAAATAGAGCGTTTGACTGAAATCTGATGAAAGCGTGTTATTCCGGCCAGTTTTCACAGCAAGAATCTGTGTTTTACTAAATTTTGGTCAATTTTTGAAATGGTTTTGTGTAGATACAATTTACCGCGATATGCTGGCACTTGGGATCCAGATTGATCTGAATTTTCTGACAGTTACCTAACGTTATGATTTACGTCACATCCCTGGTCACGTCCAGAGGTCGACGGACCAACAGTATTTTTCAATACTTTCTGAAACCGGTTTTTCGGCCCCAGCGGTCGGGTATTCCCGTGCTGTGGGCACTGTATATTCGATGCAGGTGGACTCTCGCGATCCAACCTCGAGCCCGATGTGCAACAATAAACAAAAAAACGGCCGTTTTATCTTAATTTTCATCCGTGTCCAATTTTGCTGGGAAACTTTCATTGATAATATTATAAAGGGCTTGAGACTCAATGCGTTTATATTATGCGAAATAAAATAACATGGAAACACATTTTGTGCTGTGTCAATCGAGAACAGCAATTAGAAGTGAATTAATCGTATTTTATTTTCGTACAAAATTATTATACTTATAATACACCCTCTTATCACAGGTGCCCTACGCGTAGGCCCAGGTCACCTGCCCCGGGTAAGATTCCTTTTTACAAAAATTACCTTTCACTTTTCACCCAGGTCTCTTTTCGAAAAAATATTTTAAAAGTTTTCGTTTTTAGCCCAAAAATAGAAAAATAATTTTTGCCAACGTTTTTATTATCAAGATTTTGAGAAGTACTTATGACGTGTAAGTAAGTACACTTCAGTCCGCCGTAGCGTCGCACCGTTGCATTGTTATTGTTTATTATTTTCGATTATTTTGTTTACGGAATCGCGGAAATCGCCAAAACAAAGTAGCAAAAAACAAACAAAAAAAATTACAAAAACGACGTGTCGGCTCATAATGCCGCGTAAAAACGTCTAAACGACCTTGTCCTCTCACGTGTATATTGGCGTTGTAGTAACAGTAACACATAATACGATAATAATAAACATATTAATACGTAATACTTGTGGTTTTTACACAACTTTCGATGGTCGTACAGTAATATCGGGTACAAAACACGACAACTCGTTATAAATGCAAATGAATAATGATATTATTTTATCATTATTATAATAATATGCGTGTAAACGGGGACTTGCAGGGAATGACGTGTGTACCCGCGGAATGGAGCGGCGTTTCCCGACCCGGGGCAAAAGGGAGGCGTTGTCGTCGACTAATCCGCGATAGGGGGGCGTGTGAGATTCGTAATTTTATGCAATACTAATTTTTTAATCTCTGATAATCGAACGTAAAAAAACGAATAAATAATTTTATCTTTTAAACGCGAAATCGCGTTATCGAAATTATATTTTACGCGTATGATTATCAAAGCAATCCAAATTTTTATCGGCTTGTTTAAGTAAAGTTATCCTTGAACCGACAAATATCAACTGGTCTATGGTAAAGTCAATTTAAAGTACTTATGGATTTTGATAAGTTAATCTTTTACACATTTTCAGGTGAAAAATAATCGAGTTAAGATAAAAGTTAATAGTTCTATTAACCACACTCTCATAAATATTACAATAACAATGCGACGTTCACGTAAAATAGAGATACAAATTACGCTCCTTGGGTGAGTTGGTGGTTGTAATAAATTTCAAAGAAGCGATACATAATTTATTCGGTATAAAGATTCTGAGCAGACCTTCAGTTCATTGTAGGCAATTATAATAATTGTCAGCTCTGTATTGAGTATGTTTAACAATTGTTACATACTTATATTAATACATATTATTAATACCTAAGTTTTAAGTTTTCCTACAACCTTGACCCGAGTATTGACATTGAACACGTATGTTACAAAACTCTCAAAGCTCTTGGTTTTATCATGCGATTAGCAAAAGATTTTCGTCTAGAATCATCCATAAAAACACTTTATTGTGCACTTGTGCTCCCTATTTTGGAGTACGGGGCTATAATTTTAAACTGCTCACACTGCTGATAACTCAAAGCTGATTGAACGAGTCCAGCACCGATTCCTGCGTTTTGCTACTTTTATACTAAAAATCCCTTGTGCACCTCAAAACTATTTGCCTGTTGCTACCAAACTTGGTTTAATTTCGTTAGCTGAACGTCACTATATAATATATGGTATTAAATTCCTTACAGAATTATTGAACAATCATACTGATTCACCTGTCCTACTTTCTCTAATTTGCTTTAAAGATCTTTCACTATCATCTCGTTCCACTGTCCCTTTTTATGTTCCACATGCCACCACCAACTATATTGTTAATGAACATTTGAGGCATTTTATGTTAATTGCTAATGCAGGCTTTGACTCTAACGATTTTTTATTAATTTAATTATCACCTTTATATTATTATAAATTATTGTTATTATTATGTGTTTATTACCTCAAATATTGTATGTAAAAAGGGCCCAGCCCGTATGATTAAAAATAAATAAATAAATATTCTATAACAAAAATTAGTATATAATCTGATATTGGTTGGTGACATTCTCAAAATCTAAGCAACATTACTTCTAGAATAAGTTATAACAAAATAATCAATGTCCATTAAATATTTATGAAACTGAATAATTTTGCTGTGTTCTGAAGTTAAAAACTAATAATAAAAATTGCCTTCACTGATTTAATAAAAAAAAAATTGACCTGCCAATTACACCCGCTTAAATACTTTTTTGGCAGATTTTCTTGTTTTTGGAAAAATTAACTATTTGAAGTATCACCGAAATACAATTTTTGATCTTAAATTTACTATACGAAACTTTTAGACAAATTATTGTTCTATACTAAAAAGTGTATCCGTAAAAAATAAAAAAAATAATACACATCACTGTAAAACCACTAGCTTCTTCACTCCCTCGGAATATAAAACAACAAACTTTTGTCTAAAAATAAGTGGAAAAAATAAATTATATCATACAGATACAGTTCTGAACACAAAAAATTATTAGTAAATACTTTTAATTTTTACCATAGAATACTAAGCCAAGTTGAAATAATTTATAAAAAAATAAAGTAAAGTAAAGTATAGACAAGAAAGCCGGACTTATTTCGCACCACGGATATTCTTCGTTCTTCGGGTCAGATACTCTTGGTAGGTGTACAAATCTTATAGAAATGATAAATTATTTCTTCAATAAGACGATTCTGAACGAACAAAGTTAATAATATAAAATATAATAATAGTCGTCATTTTCATTCTCATTTGTTAATTCTCCGATCTTCACGTTCTTGCTTGTACGTACTCATGTAAAAGGATAATTAAAATAACATACGTCAAATATAGATCCATATACTGTATAAGTTATAAATAGTTAAGAGTAGAGTTTCGATCGTTCATATTAGAGTATTCGTTATTTTTCGTCGGTACTCGAGAAACCGGAACCACTCGCTAGATTTTCTCGCTAAGTTTAAACTGAAAGATTGAAAAAAAAAAATTTAAGAAACCCGTGGGGGGCTGTCCGTCGTCACTTTCCCGCATCAAAGCTCACCGTAACCACCACCGCATCGTACAACCACGCGTATACCACGCACTTGTCAGTCAGAGTCGGAAATGACGAGTAAAAGTAGTCGCTGACGTTGAAAAAACAAAATACTCATACACGTCTGTAATATATTATTGCTCCAAGTCCGGCCCGTCATCATAGGACTACTTCCGGATATTATTAAACGTCTACGGCAAAACGGTAATTCGCGTTTGTCTGTCAGCCCTGAGCGGTGTGTTTGGAAAAAAAATATAAATATGACTATAATAATATCAAAATCGGCGCATTAAATATTCGCGACCGGTAACGCGTCCAGACGTAGGTACCGTTTATGCAACAGGTATATACGCTTCGATCGATTACACCGCTGTTTTTCGTTTTCCGGTTTCGTTTGTCATATCATATTTTATTCCATGTGTCGAAAACGATATATTATCATAAATAATAATCTAATAGGTACGCAACTTGGGTATAGTGTTGTGTTCGCTGGTCTGACGTTCGGGTGTACCCGCAGTGTTGAAAATCAATTAAATCCTTTTAATACTATATTCTAACATTCGTTATATTTCTCACATTCCAGACAGCATATTAAATATTTTCCTTTTGTTTTTTTTTTTCTTTCTTTAACTGGTTACTGGTTAACCGTTGGTTAAGTAAGCGGTTCCCAAACTGTGCGGCACGCATCCCTAGGGAGACTTAAACATTTGATAGATGAATTACTTGATAAAACTTATTTCGTGAAATTTATTTCAGAAAAAATCAAACAGAACAATTATTATAGAGAAAATCTATCATCGTACTTTGTAGCTATACAGAAGAGTTACAATAAAGCAAATGTCTTCATTGTAATTTTAACAATTATTTTGTTTCGAAAAATATATGATGTCCTAACATTATTCGCCAAACTTGATATCGTATATTATATTTACAACATTTGTGACTTTTTATTTGTGCAACGCATGATTTTCTTCAGTTGTTGAATTTAAATAAAAATATCGGTTCAAATTAGACAAAAAAAAAAAAATAATAAAAATGAAATGCGTGGAGCTGTAATTATCATTTCATATCCTAATTTTGGGACATTACTACACAAAAAACAAGTAAACTATTTGCATATCATACAAAATTAAAACATACGGGTAAATTATTATTGTTTTTTTGATCACGTATGACAAATGTAAAAATATAAACACAAAAAAAATATCAAGATACTGAATAAATAATTACTGTTAGTAACTTATATTGTTCTACATTATCCGTGGAATCATGATAAAAATTACCATTTTTAGGGAAGCTTGGATAAAAAGTTTGGGGACTGCAGCTGGTTTGACTCATCACCACTTACTCGGTATCAGATATCACTTTTACTCCCACGTGATAAAAATGTACCTCAATAATATAATAAACCAGTTAAAATAAATACTTTTTTAGATTCTGAACAGAGTGAAAAAGCTAGTGTTTTTACAATGATGTTTATTATTTTTTTTTCTTTGTACAACTTTTCGTATGGAAATACTTGTCCAAAAGTTTCGATCAGTAACTTTTTGAAACCGTATTTGCCTGTAGATGGTACTTTAAAGAGGTCATTTTTTTAATCACTCAATTCTTCAATTTTTTTTTTTTTTTTGAAAAAACTACCCAAAGTTTGACAAAAACGACT
>JAIPRM010007182.1:0-17517 GCA_025469315.1 Stegophylla sp. TES_Ste_2020 | reverse complement strand
TTATATTATTAATTTCCTTTGTTCAGAATCGTTTTACTGAAGAAATGATTTATCGTTTCTTTAAAATTTAATACGCCCGTCAAGAGAATACCACCCGTCGTGCGAAGTATGTCCGGCTTTTTTTTATCAAACATTTTATTCCCGATATCTTTTTTTCTTCTTATTTGTTCAGATTTTGATATGAAATAAATTATTTCTATTTATTTTTATTTTTATACATTAGACTGACCGAAGCTCCATTCAAAATTGTTTTATTGAAGAAATGATTTATCGTTTCTTCAAAATTTAACACACCCAGCAAAAGTATCCCACCCCAAAAGTGAAGAATACCCATGATGCAAAGTTTACCGACCAATTCTAAGCCTATCCTATAAGAAGTTTACTAATAAATAAATAATAATATACACATTACACAAATGACACACGTGTCATACCATACCATACATAGTGGAGTCTCTATAATTCACGATTTTTTAGTGTAGTTGGTGAAAGTTTCCAATTTTTAGCTCCATTATTTGGAAAATTATGTAAAAAATAAAAAATCGAATTTTGGTAAATTCGGGTTATGCCGTTTTTTGTCAATTTTTGGGTAGTCTAGGCATGCGCTTGGAAAAATTATTAAGAATTTGGAAAAATAACCTCTCAAAAGTACCAACTAGACAACATTCCCGATCTATAGAGTTACTGATCGAAACTTTTGAACCCGTATCTCTAATAGAAAAAGTGTTTCCGTAAATATTACACACGAAAAAAAATACACAGATTTGTAAAACTAATAGATTCCTCGCTATTGCGCAGAATGTAGAACATGAAAAAGTCATTAACATCTTAACCCTAATAAGCATTGGACGGTCGACCGTTACTGTACATTACGGGAATGGTGCATTTGTTCTGTTTTTAAGCTTGACTTGCAAGTCGACCGCCGACACGCTTGATGTAAACACAGTAATTGCGTACCGTGCTTAAAATACGTAAGAGAAAAAAGATTTTATAAAATTAAAATTTATCATGACACATAAAAAAGTGCATAAAAATTTACCACCCCCAAAGTTCCATCAGGCGGGGCAATTGCCTACCCTAGCCTTTTAAATACGGGCCTGAATCATATTGACTTGTACTAGATACACGCATTATTTTAGAATGGTTTCCTCTTATCTTGTAATTACTACATTAGTTAATTTTAAGTACTATTTCTTTACTTAAATCATTCAAGATTGAGTTTAAAGTATACTTTTACTGTTATTAACTAATAAATATTTTTTTCTTTAAAAATAATAAATACAACTATTTTTATAATAGCTCAGTGTAGACTCGGTTGGTCCAACGTTGGTACTAATGTCACAGTTGTATGCAATATGTGAAACACGATGTAGAGAATATCTTCTCTACATCATGGTGTAAAAAGAACAAACAATAACAGAACACACTATAAAAGTAAACACGATAACTGCTACAAACTACTGGTAGATAACGAAACGAATGCATGGTTATGACCCGCTGACACTAAATTGGGCAGTTGTCAATAATTGTCAACATAATCTATAAAGGCGGAATCCCACGACGCGAGGCTTGGTCCATCAATGTGCCGTGGGAATGGTAAAGCTCGTCTTGGTAGCGATCTTTATATACGAGTTGAAGGTGCCGCCGCGTGGCTCGCTACTGCATTCCCAATTCCCAAGATGCGCTAACCGAGTCATGGGATTCCACTTTAACATGAAATCGAATGAGGAAACTGGTTGATGCGACGACGACGCTACCATGATTCTGAATTTATAATAAATTTCCATTAAGAAGTTCACACTTTTTCATTTATAACTTTCTAAACGTACGATTTTGATGATTTTTACAAAAGCACGTTTTACACAATATTTCTGATGTTTTGGAGTTTACCAGGAGTTAAAAGTGATGCATTCAAAAATTATATATATCGTATAACAAATTTACATGTATTTTACTCAGTTTAAATGGGCAACTCTTGCTTCGATATACTACACACACACACACACCGTCGTACTATTATTTTTTTTTTTTTTTACTTAGCTGCGCTGAATACCTACTATTTCAACGGTGTTCAACATTGTTAGCGTGGCACAACGGGTAAAGGAACAGTAATAAAACGCGACTGCTAGGTTTAGATCTTCCCAGGAAAACTAAATATTTTGCACTTTTTTTTTAACCGTAACTGACCAGAGATACCATGATAAACATTAATACTAATCATGTTATAGTGCATAAATGTTGATTTACGATAATTATAGCCGCTTTATTTTATTATGATGTTTATATTTTAATGTAATTTGAAATTATTTATGGAGTATTCATAAGGACCATAAGGTGTATGTAAATATATGAAAATCAATTTTCGTTTTTTGTAAACATTGTATATAACAAAATAATTTTTAGTTCAACATTTAATTTCTGTTCTTTTAAACTGATAATTATTATTGTGTATTAGTTGAAGCTCCGTTCAGAATCGTATTATTGAAGAAATGATTTATCGTTCCTTTAAAATTCAACACACCCGTCAAGAGTATCCCACTCGAGGTGTGCAGAACACCCCAACGTGGGAAGAACATGCTTTTTTCTTTTATTTTTGGTATAAAAAATAGCATAATAAATGACATTCAAATGATTGTTTAAACTACAGAATAACAACACAAAAATGATTATTTTTATTATATACAAATTTTTATTTTTTATATTTTATAAATATTTAACAAATTTTTCAAAAATTAAAAAAAAAAACAATGATAATAACTTAACATATTATGTATGTATAAATCACTGTTAATACAAGGTTAATACATGGATTTATGTAACTTAAGTAAATATAGATATTTTAACACTTTAAGTAAATATATGGCTAACAGACAAAGTAAAAAAAATCAATTTGAGACTAAAGCAAATTTGAAATAAGTAAAAGAAAAAAATGCAATTTTACTGTTATAAGAGTTAAAATATTAAATATTCATTATCTTATATATATTATATATGTGTTATATTTAATGTGACTATAATTATTCAGAGAGGGATGCCCATACATTTTAAAAAGAAAATATATAATTTTTTAATTTTTTTTCACATAGAATCACCACATTTAATAAAATATAAAATGCTATTAATTGCTTTAAAATTACTATTATTGTCAGTTTTACATTGAATCAAAAATTGATTTCTGATTTTACCAACATAATGTACATGAGTAAGCTTTAATAAAACAGTAAATTCTTAAAACAATTAATTGAAAATGTAATGAAAAATAATATTTTTAAAAAAATCTTGGATTTTTTGTTTTAAAGTTCATTAGAACTGTAATTATAAATGTATACACTTTTATAAAATTATTCACCAAGCAGATTTCTATAAAACTACAATTAAAAACTTCAAAACTTTGGTATACATATAATAAGAAATGGAAAATATTTCAGTAAATAAAATTGTAAGTGTTATTTAAATTAAAAACTGTATTTATTGTAAGGATTTGACTAAAAAACTGCTATTTTACATGAAAAAAAAAAACAATTTTATTCCTAATTTTAAATGGTTTATTTGCTTATTAAAAAAAAAAAATTAAAAATACTGAGTAATGATTTTTTAATATTTTCAGAACCATAACATAATATGTGCAATAATAGGTATTGTATTGCTTCTGCTGTAATAAATATGCATTCTTTTTTGATAGAATGCACAAATCTCCTTTTTTCAAAGCGGTACATTTCTGTGTTTATGGGGATAGTGACACAAACAGCTCAAAAGCAGGACCACCTTAGTTAAATTATTGATTATAGAGTAGATTACAGAATGTCTATTCTATAATTAATTAATGCTTATATACATTATTATGTTAATTTAATTAAACTATTTTTAAAATGTAAATTATTTTAGCTTGTTTAAGTCATATTAGGTGAAAAAATAAAATTGAAAACAAATAATAAAGGTACACATCAGATGTATCTTATTTTATTTGCAATAGATGATAGTTAAAAATTCATAAATATCATATTTCCCATAGAGAGTTGTATTGATAAGTTTTGAATATTTTGAATTATTAAATTTTATTTCTGTCACCTGGAAGATGATATATAATAAATAGAATAGTTAATTTAATTTACTCTGTATAGGAGTAAAGGACCATATCAATCAAAAGTGCAATTTTCAGGAGAGCCAAATTCACTTTTTATTAAAAATTCAAACTTATTAAATAATTTGAAAAGAGTATACATCTTTAATATTCCTAATAAATTATAAATTAAATAGTTGTATAATATCCATATTGTCATTAAAAAAAAATATATATAAATTTTTTTAATAAAATTGATATTATAAATTAATTTTTATTTATCTATATATTGGAGATCATTATCTTATGTTTATAATTAAATCATTTTGTTTCAAATTTACGATATTAATGTATTGTTCATATTCAAATATTCTTTCAATTCCTAGTATTATAACATCATATTTTTAAATTAAAATATTACATTTTTATAATCGAAACATATTATTTAAAACAGTGGTTCCCAACCTTTTCAATTGTGCGGCCCATCAATTTTGAGTAAAAAAATGTCGAGGCTTACCAAATATATATGTAAACATTTTTTTTACACAAACACAGACACCTTAATTTATTGTATATGTAATGAGTACTTCATATGTATACAATTAGGAGAAATTTCTGTACAACTGTACAAGAAAATTTAAAAAACAATTTATTATAAAGAAATTAACTGTATTGTTTTTATTCATGCCATAAAAACAAGAGGTAAATTTGAAAAAAATTCAATGCATATTTTAAATTGCTTTTCTTTCACGAGTGAGTCAATATCATAACGTTAGTTTTAGCCTCAAATCATTTGTAATTATTTTTCAAAAAAATTGAATTTAAAAAGGCTTTTGTACAATGTAGAAAACTCCACCAAATTCCTCAATCAGTATAAGAAACTGCCAAATAATCTTTTTAAACATACCAAAAACAGTATCAAATGTGTGGTTTAAAAAACGAATTTAATATCTGGTCAGTAATCAACAGTTGATTCAATTTTTAATAGGTAATCTTCTTACTTTAAAAAAAAAAAAAAATGTAATATATTATAATAAAATATAAAAATCTCAATGTTGATCTTAATCAGCATAAATTAAAATTTTCCTAAACACTACCACTACGGCCCACTTCCACGTTACTCAAGGCCCACAAGTGGGCTGCGGCCCCACAGGTTGGGAACCGCTGATTTAAAAGAAAAAAAAAATATATTTTTGGTAAATTTTTCAAGGTATTTTTTTCTGACTAGTGACAACCATTTTTATCTTATCCATGGCTAAGAGGTATTCTATTAGTAGCTAATCTGCTATACTTTGATATACGGAAAATTTTCTAATTAAGATTACATTTCTCAATAACTTATTATTTCTTGATAGAAGAAATTGTATAAAAATGAAAAGATTTAATTAGTGAACAACGCATTAATTAAAATATTTTTAATAATATTTAATTTAATTTTTTAACTAATTAAAAAATATGTAACATTTTTTTTAGGGTTAAAGAAAATGATTTTTCTGATAAAATATGTATGGTAAATTTACCTAATTTTATTTACTACAGTTTATTAATAAATGTATTAAGATGTTAAAGTAAATGTATTAATATTTAATAGATGTATGATCATTACATATTATTACATATTAACACTTACAAGGCAAAAGAGCCTAAGGGACATTTTCACGGTTTTCAGGAAAGGCAAAAATGTTTTTTTTACTTTCAAATTACAACATTTTTTTTTACATGTTTTTGAAGTTTCTTTTTAAATTGATGTTATATCTAAGACCATACAAATTTCTTTGTGTATAGATTATTATTTAAGTAATAATAATAATTTTAATAAAATAAATTAAAATATTGGCGCTTATGCTCCAATTTCATTTTTTCAATCCACTTTCATTATATGTCTAAACCATGTAAAATTTGTCGCTTAATCTCTTTTTTTCAGACATTTTATACTAATGGTGTTTATACTCCAAAAATGTCATTTAGACCTCATATTTATAAACGTCTAAATAAAAGTGTCACATATACCTGAAATTTTCGAAGTACATATCTCTTTACACAACAATCACAAAAAAATAAAACTTTGATCAACAGATAGAGCCTGTATTCTACTATACAGTCATATAACTCTTGTTGCTTAGGACCTTTTGCCTTGTATATGTCGTTATTAAAACTGTCGTAAATTTAAAAATGAACTGAATGCTTTTGTATTAAGATTATATAGAAAATAGAAAGCCTGCTGGACAGTTAAGGGCATCATCAGACAATGTAATAATGATGTGGACTTATATGGAAGGAAGCTGGACATTTTATTAAGAATGTGTATTATAAGATAAACAAATTTAGACCAATTTTTCAATCAATAAATCAGATAATAACATTATTTATAAGCCTCAAATCTGATTTATTATAAAAAAAAAGTGGCAAATAGTCCTTACCATATGTTGATCCCCATCAAAATTATATAAAATATATACAGGTTCCTACTATAACACATACATAAAACTTAATATATTTGACTATTTTAACCTTTATTTTTATAACTACAAAATGTATAACTGTAAAATTGCATTTTTTTTTTTTAATGTATTTTAGTATTTTATTTACTATATTATTTTTTATATTTTATATTTTTTTTTTCAGCTTTTTTTATTATATTTTTATTTTTCAAATTTAAGTAATTAAATATTTATTTACAATTAATATAATATTAAAGAATAAAAAATAAACTAATGAATAGATTATGATAATATTTAAAAAACACAAATTAAAATAAAGTAATTTAATACTACAAATGAAAGTAAATAATTTTAATTTATGAATTTGTTATCACATTCATAAGTATTCTGTTATTACTTAATACTTTTAAATTATTAAAATCAGTCTTTTTTTGAGCAATGAGCAATGGTAGGAAAATATTATATTTTAGAATCAGATGTTTAATATAATATAATCTATAAAAGTAGTATAATATATAGTGCTACTTCTAAAATGTTATAAAACCAAAATAAACACATTTTGAATAACAAAAGCTTGATGCACCAATCATGAAATTATAGTCAATATTTTACAAAAAAAAGAAATATATCATTATTTAACAAGACAATGTTTTTTCATTTTTTACTTATTTATACTCTTTGTTTGATATTGATTTATTTAAGTTAATAAAAAAATATACTATACTGAAATTGTCTTGAAAAAAAACCAAGGTAGTATATTTAAAAACCATTAATTAACTATTTTAAGTTTAAATAATAATATAAATGTTTTAATAACATTAAAAATATGAAAAATGCATCATTTTGAATACTTAAAATATAAAATGAAAATTTCAAATTAAATATTTCTTAAACAAGATGTTTAATTTAAATAAAACTAATTAATATACTCTACAATTATAAATAAAATTTGAACTGTAGTTAAATGTAGTTAACTAATAAAAACATTTTTGTTCGACCAAATGTAATCAACTGCTTTTGTTGAACTTTCAACTGAAGATTATCTAAATTTGAAAAATTAATTTGTAAAATACTAACTATTTTAAATTTTATATAAACTATTTTTCAGAACTGTCCAAATTTACAGAGCTTTTACACTTAATATTGAAGTGTTCAAACAATTTAATAATTAATAACAATAACAGTTAATAATAAAGGATAATATATATTAAATAAAATTCAAGATTATAATAAATATGATATTTACTAGTTTTGGTTCTGGGTCATCCTCAGGTTTCATATAAAAAAAGCCGGACATACTTTGCACCATGAATATTCTTCGCTTCTTAGGTCAGATAATTTTGTGGGTGTGTAGAATTCTGAAGAAATGATAAATGATTTTTTCAATAAGACAATTCTGAACGAAGGAAGTTAATAATACAAAAATAGTCATCATTTTCAACACACCCAACAAGAGTATCTGATCTGAAGAGTGAAGAATATCGTAGAGCGAAGTATGTTCCGTTTTCTTGTCTATATTTAACTTTATTTTTTTTTTTGTGTAATAAATAAAGAAAATAAAAAAAATAATAAATGAGAAAAAAGTCAAAATTTTTTTTTCAGATTTTTAAAATTTTCTAGTGCCAAAATATTTATCATATTATTGCCTATCTATGTTTAAATTGTCATAAAGCTTGGATCAAAAAATGATGGCTTCAGTCTTTTTTGTCAAATTTTGAAGTCTCCTCTAACCCCTCAAAAAAAAAAAAAAATAATAATTTAAAAATTTTAAAAATGACCTATTTAAAGTACCAACAGAAAAAAAAATCATACATCACTGTAAAAATACATTCTTCATTTTATTCATAATTTAAAATTAGTATAAAAACTCACTAAAAATAACTATAATTAACACAAAATAACATAAATAAAATATAAATCACAAACAAGTAATATAAAAATAAGATATGAAAATATAAAATTTGTGAATACACAAAAATTTACATAATCATATTTTATATAATTTATGTTATTTTGTATTGATTATAGTTGTTTTAAGTAAGTTTTTTTTATATGTAACCTGAAGATGGCCCAGAGTCAAAACTAGTAGTTATTATTAAATGTTTATTATGCTCATGGCTTTGAATTTTATTTAATACATATATATTATTATATCCTTTATTATTAAATAAGTATAAAATTATTAATATCTATAACAGTTAATAACTAATACATGTAATAATAATTATAACAAAAAACATATGAAAAAATATTTTTTATCTTACCTCTAGGATGAAAACAATTTAGAATAACGTTTTTTTTCAATTAATAAATACTGCTTCAAAGCTTGTTCAACTTTTTTTAACTCTATCAAAATATTTTTATCATTTGGAACTTTTTCTAATGCTTTTTTATAGTATTTAATAGCTTTGTCATAGCAATTAAGTGATCCATAAGCTTGACCAAGACGAAAAAGTGCTTTTCCGTTATTACAGTCATCATTTAAAACCTGTAGCAATATAATTTCAAACATAAATTAGTTTCAGAAAAAAATTAAATAACATGATTTTTATATTTTTCTACTTAGAAGTTAAGGTATTATAAAAAAACATTCACTGTGAAATATTAACAGATAAAGATAACACTTGTAGAAATATTTGTCATATATTATTGACATAAAGTATTTTAGTTTATGACTATATATTATCTTAGATACTGACATAAAATTGAAATATTACTACTTAAATTTGATTTTATATAAGACAATTCTGTACTTTAATTTTAATTTAATTATTTACTTTTATGTATTACTGTGTTTAAACAAATTATTTTAATTTTCATTATTAAAGTTATATTATCTACCTAGGTACTATGATGAAATAATAAAAAAATTATAATAAAAATGAATGTTTAAAATGATTTAATTTTAAAATAAGAATAAAACAATTATTGTATTATTGAAATTTAGTTCATATTTCTTTGAGCAGGCACAACTGTTGTAAATACTATCTAATACACCACTAGAAATATATCCTTGTATATGCACTTAAATAAACATACAGTTCATTAATTTAAAAAAAAAATATATATCAAAAAACGAAACATCACAATGTGAACTGCTGTTTGAACAATGGCCAATTTTGGGAACTTGATGGAGTGGATTTCCAAAATTGGTGTCAACAAAATGAAGAAGTTATGAAAAAAAAATATTTTACCAAACACATGATAGAACGTTGTGTTCATAAAAAAAAGATAGAACAGAAAAATTAAATTTTGATGACATAAAGAAAACTGTAAACCTATAAGCACTAGGTGTCAAAAATTGAACAAAAATTTAAAAGCATCAGTGTCTTCAGGGTGGTGTATGGAAGTTTGGTAATTGTTGCCTGTCACAAACTGGTGATTGACAAATGAAACATTGTCATAGGTTTAAGGCTTGTCATATACTAAGATAAATGTGGGCCTGTGGGTTGTCAGTAGAAATGTAAAAATGGGAAAGAGGTCAAAAGTTTTTTATAATTATTATCTATTATTGATATATAAATTATGATTTTATCTAAATTACCATACTTCTATCAAATCAGTGCCTGATTTACCCATAATAAATTTAGACTATACTCTAGCGCAGGCTATTCAAATTGTGTTATGGTTCCCAGAGGTGTTGGGACAACAAAAATATTAAACAAGGAAGCTGAGATATAAAAGAGTTGTAAGTACACCAGTCAGAAAAATAGTTCGACTGTAAACATATATTATGTATTTTAATAAACATATATGACAATTTTGAAAAGCATACATATTATTTCATATTTAGTTCTTCTAATAACATTATTAGTAAAAACTAATAACATCTGATGGACCCACCATTTTTTTTCTTCTGTTCTTAAATAATATTGCACTATTTATAGTCATTTGAAGTAAAATATATTAAAATCTCTTTATTGAAAACAAAATAAATAAAATTTACCCAAATAATATAAATATATGTTTTAATTAAATTGTTTAGAATTAAGTCACAGATAGATAAAACATGGTTTGTTTTATATATCTGTGAATAACATAGACAATAACAATTTTACTATTGGACATTATCATTGGTAAAATATATAAATATGATTGAATTTTATTGAAATTAGATCGGACAAGATATTTTTTATTATTTATGTATAGTGGATTGAACTATATTGGGTTAAAAAAGTGTTTGAAATATTGTTAGATTAACATTATCTAAACCTAATAAATTTGACTAAAGTTCACCTAACCTATACTAACATATTTTAATAATTATATATCATGACATTATGGTTCAACATGATTAAATTATCTTACTTGTTTAGAGAATTCTATAGAATTTTTGTAATTTTTCTTTTTCAGGTGAACAGTGGATAAATTTAATAAAGTATTTGTTTTTATTGTCTCAAGCGAGTCTAAATTCGCATCAGAATTTTTGTAATAACTTTTATACCTGAAAATTAATTGTATTCAAGTTTAATATTAAATATATAAGTGTATGTAATACAATTACGATTGAAATAATTCAAATACTAAATACAATTTTAAGTTGCTAAGAAGTGCCAAATTAATATCAATTAAAATTAATTTAATAAGTATGCTCATTAATTAGCTAATTATTGAAATAATATTAATTTTTGCAGCTCAATAAATAATATAAATTCAGTAACTTTAATAACAATATAAATTATTAATAATGTTGATAAAAAGTCTCATACCAATTAAAATATCGTAGCACCTTGTCATATTTCCTTCTAGCTCCTGAATAATTTTTACAAGTAAAGTAATGATTGCCAGATTCTTTAATTTGATTAAGTACCTTGCAAAATTGTATTACCTTTGAAAAAATTTGGTTTAATTTATAAAACAATAAAAAGATAATTTAAAATTATTATTACATCAAGATCAGTTTGCTGAACATCCCAGTCTTCAGGAAAAGGAGGAAAAACATCACTTGTTCCATCATTTTCATTAATATTCCAAGAATTGATATCACTTGGCAACTCACCACAATCCGAGATAATACAAGGCTAAAATCATAAAAATATAAGAAATAAAGTTATAACAATTAACTATAAAGAAAATATAATACATAATATTAATTAAATTAAATTTTATTGGAAAGAAGTTCTTTATTCCAGATTTTAGGAGAGGACATAGCAAAAATGTGTAATCTATGTATCTGACCCAAAGAACGAAGAATATCCATGGTTCAAAGTATGTCCGGCTTTCTTGTCTTTACTTAACTTTTTTCTTTACCAAATAAAAAAAGGAAAGAATATTTCAAGAGTAAAAATTTTAAAAAAATGTCCAATTTTTTTTTTCACATTTTCTAAATTTTCTTTTGCCAAAATCTTTTTTATATTAATGTCTATCTATGTTTAAATTTTCATAAAGTTTGGATTAAATATGATTTATTTTATTTTTTTTAGGGTGAATTAATATAATAACCGTCTAAATTTGGTATAAATTTTAGTTCATTAAATTAAAAATTGATGACAAAAACATTAAAAAACTAAAAGCTTATTTATTATTTTACCCTTAAATGAGAGAGGATCATGAAATATTTACTTTTTCCAAATTTTGTCAATGTAAATGCAGATGAGTTCTCATAAGAAAAAAAAAATCAAAAAAATTAAAGCATTTTAATAAGTAACAGTTAATGTATTTGTAAATTCGGCCTTATTTATTTATATAATAAGATATATAATATATATATATATATAATGTTTTATAACATATTAAAGAAAACAAAAATAATTTTCACTCACATTAATAGGGACATCATTCTTTGTGGCAGTTATTGAAATGGTTTGCACAACACGCAATCCTTTTTTAACTTTTCCGAAAACTACATTTTTGCCATCCAAATGTGGACTAGGAGCTGTTGTTATGAAAAACTGTGAGTTATTAGTATTCCTTTTACCAGTATTTGCCATACTTAATACTCCAGGTTCTTCATGCTAAAAGAAAAAAAAACTAATTGAACATCTAATAATATACTTAGGTACTTAATAATTAAAATAATAATAATAGAAAAATGTAACATTTTATAATCTAATTATTTGTTATATAAATGATTTAATCTTAATAATAGGTACTCTGGAATACATTTAATATAACATAATGTTTTAAATCTAATTTTAGATTTTGAACGAAATGAAGAAGCTAGTGTTTTTACAATGATATTTATTTTTTTCTTCTTTTTTTTTTTCCGTGAACACTTTTTTTGTATGAATCTACTGGTCCAAAAATCTCAATCAACAACTTCTTCAAACCGGATTTGCTTCTAGTTGGTACTTTAGAAAAGTCATTTTTTGAATTTCTCAATTCTTCAAAAAATAATTCTACCCAAAAAAAATAATTTTAAGGAGCATAAATTTGTTTTCCAAGATGGTCATTCTAGTATTATTCATATGCACTGACACATTGGCTGATAAACAGTATTTCAGATCACAATCAATTTGAAAATTAAACTTGTTTTTATTATAATGCGTTTAACATCAATAAAGTCTTTGAAAATTGTTTTTAATGATATATATATAACATTTTTGCACACCATTCAATGCAAATCTAATGGGCTACCACTATATTAAATAAGTAGGATAGTAAAATTAAAATAATATAATTTACTAGCAGTTTGAAATTCTCATCTTGAAAGGACCAACCATAAATGCTTTGACCACCAGATCCATCACCAACAGTAATATCACCACCCTGTATCATAAACTCTGGAACAGCTAAAATAAAATTAATAAATATGCATACATGTAATACATACAAGTGTGAATATAAATAAAATCTAAAATGAAAACAAGTAAGATAATGATGGTAGGTGATTAGTATTTTGTATTTATAGCAACCATTTTTAAGATTGGGCCTTCTGAGCTCAGTGAATAATTATCAGTTTTAAAAGAATAACCTTAAGATAAATAATAAGTAAAATTTATAAGTTTAAAGAATGAGAGTAGGTCAAAACGCGTATATTTCAACTGTTTTCAATGATGTTCTTATAGTCTAGTAGTCCAATCAAAACAGTCTAGATGTGACAGTACTGGGTTCAAATCTTACTTACCAAACTTTACTTTACTTATCTTTGCTTTACTTTTTATTTCTTCTCTACATCTCCATGAAATGTGCACAAAACAATAGTTCTCCAAGATTTTAATTGAAGTTAATAAGAAATAGTATTTCTATGATTCACCAGCTGAATTACCTCGCTTTGCAAGTGTGCAGTATTTTTGCGTAAAATATTTCAAATTGAATCATTTGTGTGAAGTTAGCGCTTTTGTTAAATAATGGTTTATGAAAATAATGATAAAACAAGACTAAATAGTTATGAATAATATTGAATTAAAGGTTATTATTATTATTATTATCTTTATTTTTTTTTAAATAGGTACATAATTCTTCTAATCAGACTAATAGATAGAAATAATAATTTTAATACCTTGGCATAAACCTCATTAATATACTTAGCGTTAATTAAAACAAATAATTTTATATAATAGTATAGATTATACCTCGATGAAAATGTGATCCTTTAAAATGTAATGGCTTTCCTGATACACCAATACCTTTTTCACCAGTACAAAGAGCTCGAAAATTTTCAGCAGTTTTGGGTACTATATTATTAAATAATTCAATTATAATTCTTCCAACTGCAAATTAAAATAGATACAATAATGAAATAATTAGGTAAAGGTTAAATTATTTGATTTAAATCTTATAATTTACTATTTTAGAAATTATTAATAAAATATAATTATAATTTTATTAAACATTTTACTCACTTTTTTCTTGTTCGATTTCAATGTCTAAAAAAACAACAGAATTTCCAGCAGTGACACTGTTACTATTCATTATCGGCGAATCAAGTATTTTGTTGATTTAATAAAAGTTAATTAAAATAATTATTTTAAAAAACCGATATACATCACACTTCCTAAATGGGAAAATAAATTATAATCAATAACATAATTGCTTAATATGGTACATACCTAAGTATAAATAAGAAATACAATAATACAAAAAAAAAGTATTAAGTACCTAGCAGATAAAAATAAAATAATATTAAATAAAAAATACCTAACAAATAAATAATGGGTAGGTATTATTAAGGCACTGAATAATAAATTTCATGATCACTATTCACTGATAATCAAAAATTTAAAATATTATTTTCATAATACATACTACACACACAGAATAGATTTACTTTAATTAATCACAAGGTAATCAGAACGTTACATTATTTTTAATTTTTCATAATTGTTATCAGTTGCCAAAATTTTCGTTTACTACAACTTTCATAGTACATATATATTCTAAGACCGTGGTACAGGTTTAGTATGGTAGCAGCTGTAAATTGCAGTACCCGAGAGCAGTGGTTTCCAAAACTATATGCGCCGATATCCTTAGAAAATAGTTTGTGTATAGCAAACATAAACGTGTTCAGAGGTATTTGGCAAGAAGTGCAAAATCATATAGGGGCCGTCGATTTTCTTGTTATTATACAATGGTACCCAAAAATTTCCCACGTACCCGTGCAGTAGATAATTTTGACCAACCACCACCAGTGGGGCTATTTATGAGGAGGGTTTAATCAGGGCCAGACTGGACAGGCGGGATACCGGGAAAACCGGTGGGTTGGTTGTGTTGACTGGGCTGACTATATTTTCTTTATCCAACTCCTAACCAACAGACTGAAAATTTTAAAGAATACCTTATTTTTAAATTAGAATTTATAATATTATCATCGTGGTTTGAATGCGATAAATATTTTTCAAAAGCAAGTTACCCCAGTAACAGTTTTACTCAATTTAAACTGACAATTATTGTTGTGTACCCGCTCAGAATCATTATAAAGAAGAAATGATTCATCGTTTCTTCATAATTCATTCCAAAAGAGGATCAAAGAACACCCATGGTGCGAAGTATGACCTACTTTTTTACAGATTTGTATTGATCTAAAACGTCTATAATAAATAAGAGTTTAAATCATGGAATCCTTAAAACCACATTTTTCTTTTCTTTTACGTAGTTAATTTTTACTAAAATTTTAAGTGGGCCGGTTGTTATTTTCCTGGTAGAAATTTCAAACTCAGTTCGGCCCTGTGTCCAAACCAGTGCCGGATTTAAGTTTTTGCCATCCATAGGCTATAATAAATTAGTTAAAAATATATAGATATTGATATTTTACTCCTAAATCTGATATGTAAAATGGCCTCATGCTCCATATTTTATAAATGAATATTTATGAGCATTAAATACACAATCTTAAAATTATCAATACTTTATTAAAATATTTAAAATGAAAATTATTTAATAAAATACTAAATAAAAAAAAGCCGGACATACTTCGCACGATGGGTGTTCTTCGCACGACGGGTGGGATTCTCTTGACGGGTGTATTGAATTTTAAAGAAACGATAAATCATTTCTCTAATAAAACGATTCTGAACGAGGGAAGTTAATAATATAAAAAATAAATGAGAAAAAAAATGTTAGAAAAATGTCCAAAAATTTTTTTCCACATTTTCAAAATTTTCTTGTGCCAAAATCTTTCTTATATGATTTTCTATCTATGTTTAAATTTTCATATAGTTCGGATCAAAAAATGGTGGTTTCCGAGTCGTTTTTGTCAAACTTTGGATAGTTTTTCCAAAAAAAAAATTGAAGAATTGAGAAATTCAAAAAATTACCTCTTTAAAGTACAATCTAGAGGCAAATCCGATTTCAAAAAGTTACTGATCAAAACTTTTGGACAAGTATTTCTATACAAAAAGTTGTACACAGAAAAAAAAAATAAACATCATTGTAAAAACACTAGCTTCTCCACTTCGTTCAGAATCTAAAATAAAAATATTACATGAAGATATTTCAGGGTAATGCGCGTAAACAAACATGTGAATTCATCTTTAAACATATTTTTATATTTGGCAGTTCGTTCTCGAATATATTAATTATGCATACCGACAGCAAACAATCGAATTCAAAAGCTGGATCTAATGGATTCCGAATTAGGAACCATCAAACATAAATGCAGCCCTGAATACCTCAGATGGCTTGTGTGGCAAATAATGAGTTTGCCGCGAGTGAACATTATGCGCGTGGCTGCCGTACGTAATCGAATACGCACCTTTAAAATAATTATTGCTAAAATGAACTGTTTAATTATTACCTTTAAAATTTAAAATTTTCTCTATGACGGTGATACTCGAATGATTCTGTACGGAGGTGATATTCTAAATTCACGAACAAATGATAGTCCAATTTCGGTGGATAACAGAATAAAAAACATCTACTATTATCGACTAATGTTAGATTCGTGTCTTTATTTAGCGCAAATATTTTTCTACCTAATACCTTCATTATCGAATTTATGATTAATAATTTATTACGGAAATTTACTACAAGATAATTTTTAAATGAGATTTGTTTTATCTAACATTTCAAACACAAATACAAATTAGATATGGTTTCTAGTGTTTTTTTAAGCAGACTATAGATTATCGTTCTTTTATATAATTTTACCCTCACGCGTTGAAGTTTGGACTCCAGGATAAACTGGATAAATGTCCAACGTCCATAGTCTATTCTTATTAGTATTTACAGACTATTAAGTCTTATAATGTTATTTATACTATTATAGTACATTATATATTTTATTTCATATTATTTCATACCATACATCATTATAATATAATAAATTACCTTTGTTTATATTTTAAATTAAGAAAATAATGTCTCAAGTCAAATATTTTTTTGTGTTTCACCAAAAAATAAAAATGCTATTTGTAGTCGCCTTTAAAAAATTTTCCGCCCTAGGCTGTAGCCTATGCAGCCTAAGCGATAATATGGCACTGGTCCAAACCCCCCTTTGTTCCTATTAATATAATAAAAAAAGCCGGACATACTTCGCACGATGGGTGTACTTCGCACGACGGGTGGTATTCTCTTGACGGGCGTATTAAATTTTAAAGAAACGATAAATCATTTCTTCAGTAAAACGATTCTGAACAA
>JAIPRM010007181.1:0-12331 GCA_025469315.1 Stegophylla sp. TES_Ste_2020 | reverse complement strand
ATTGAGAAATTCAAAAAATGACCTTTTTAAAGTACAATCTAGAGGCAAATCCGGTTTCAAAAAGTTATTGATCGAAACTTTTGGACAAGTATTTCTATACAAAAAGTTGTACAGAGAAAAAAAAAATAAACATCATTGTAAAGACACTAGCTTCTTCACTTCATTCAGAATCTAAAAATCTTTCATAAACTAATTTACACTTAAATTTTTCGCTCGATTTGATCTCTGTTGTACGTTTTAAAAAGAGTGTACTTCGCTCATCAGGGTGTTCTTCGCACGTCGGGTGGGATTCTCTTGGTGGGTGTATTGAATTCTAAAGAAACGATAAATCATTTCTTCAATAAAACGATTCTGAACGAAGAAAGTTATTAATATAAAAATAAATAAAAAAAAAAAATGACCTCTCTAAAGTACAATCAGGCGAATCGGGTTTCAAAAAGTTATTGATCGAAACTTTTGGACAAGTATTTCTATACGAAAAGTTGTACACAGAAAAAAAAAATAAAAAATAAACATAATTGTTTCTAGCTAGCTTCTTCACTTCATTCAGAATCTAAAAAAAATGTTAGAAAAATGTCAAAAATTTTTTTTTCACATTTCCAAAATTTTTTTGCGCCAAAATCTTTCTTATATTATTTTCTATCTATGTTTAAATTTGCATATTGTTCGTATCAAAAAATGATTGTTTCCGATTCGTTTTTACCAAATTTTGTGTAGTTTTTTCCAAAAAAAAAAAATTGAAGAATTGAGAAATTCAAAAAATGACTTCTCTAAAGTACTATCTAGAGGCAAATCCAGTTTCAATAAATAATTCTAATAAATTTCGATAATTTTTTTTTTTTAGATTCTGAACGAAGTGAAGAAACTAGTGTTTTTACAATGATGTTTATTATTATTTTTTCTGTAAACACCCGGAAATACTTGTCCAAAATTCTCGACCAGTAACTTTTTAAAATCGTTTTTACCTCTAGGTAGGTTAGGTTAGGTTTTGATACCGGATTTGCCTCTGGATGGTATTTTAGAGAGTTCATTTTCGAATTTCTAATTTTTTTTGTTATGTTTTTGGAATAACTAATCAAAATTTGATAAAAATACTGGGAAACTACCACTTTTTTATTCAAACTTTATATGAAAATTCAAACGTAAATAGACAATAATATGAAAAACATCTTGTCGCAAGAAAATTCTTAAAACGTGACAAAAATATTTTGGATATTTCTTTTATAAACTCATTTTCGTATAAAAATACTTGTCTAAAAGTCTCGATTAGCAGCTTTATGAAACAGAATTTGTTTTCTAGATAGTACTTTAAAGAAGTCATTTTTAGAAATTCTCAAATGTTTTCTTAACATATTGAAAAAACTACTAAAAATTTGACAGAAAAGATTTGGCAACTTTCTTTTTTTCATATTTTATGAAAATTTACACATTTATAGACTATAATATTACATATATCTTGGCTCAAGAAAATTTTGGAAATGTGAAAAAAAAATATTGTGTATATATTTTGTTACTTATCTTTGCTTTACTTTACTTCACTTTTTTTTTATATATATTTTCTAAATAAATAAATAAATAATAATTGTTATAAAAATGCTTTAACAAAAATTTAAATATGAAACGCGGTCTCAAATTCTGAGTGAAGCGAAGAATCCAATGTTTTTACACTGATTTTTAATCTTTTTTTTAATTTTAATTTTATTTGTAAAATTTTTCATTCAGAAATACTTGTCCAAAAGATCTTGAACTCAAGCAATTTATTAAATCACAATTTGCTTGAAAAAATTATTTTTAGGAGGTAATTTTTCGAAATTCTCAATATTTTTCTAAAATTAACGAAAAACTATATAAAATTTAACAAAAACGCCTTTTAAATTTTCTTTTGTCTCCTAAATTTTATCAAAATTTATATAAAGATAGAAATTAATATGAAAAATAATTTCGTGGAAGATAAATTTCAAAATTGTGAACATTTTTCTTTTGATTCGTTGTACGAAGAACTTATAGTGCGAGATATGAATGGCTTTTTATTTTCGTTGTTTAGCAAGCAAAAGAGAAAAACTAAAAAGATATTTAATTATTTTTGTGGATCGCCAAAATTGAAAACATTTCTGGGTCTTAAAAAGTAAAAAGTATGGGAACCTTAATAGATTTATATTATGATAATTACTTATTCTTATAATCAATCTGTAATACACTTCAAATACAACTTTAGGTATAAATTTCAATTGTTTGTTATGTTATGGCATATTTTTATTTCAGTGTTTCTTATGACTGTAAATTAAAGTATTTATAACACTAATAAGTAAGTTAAATGTATCATATAGATTTGCATTTTTACCTATTAAACTTAATTATTTTAAATTTAATCATTATAAATAACAATATTTAATGTGATATGGAATTGGAAACATGTTACCCGTCAATATGGAGAGGCCGTACGAAAAACTTTCAAAATAAATGCTAATTTTCCCGTTCCATTAGTTCCGGCATGTTTTACAACCAAACTTTTCTATTAAAAAAGTTTACTGAAAACTGTCAAAAACAATTTTTTTTTTGTCAAAACTTGTTACGAAACAAACACTGTCAGCACGCGTCTATTTTATACATACAAGATTTGTCGCGTCTTTGACAACAGATAAATATCTGCAACTGGGTACATCAATTTCAAATAGACATATTTGTAATTCACTTACAGTCGATTTCTTTCAACGCGAATGCAAAACCTTAACACGCAAGATTATTTAACACACTTTTATTCGCTCACAGTTTATATTATCAGTTTGGTATAACTTTCATTTCAATAAATCCATTGTGTACGTTGTTGTAAATATGGATATAAGTCAATGTATCCAACATAGGTTGTTTAGTATTAAATAATTTAATCTTAAATAATGAGTAATTTAGTCATAAATGTACAAAAATATATTATAATAAAGAATACTGGAGAAAATAAACAGTTAAATGACCAATTTATTTTTACTTTACATAACACAAAATTAATATTTAATAATATATTGTGCATTATAAAGAAACCTGATACCTACGTCAATAAAAAGTTAAAAAATATAATTTATTTATTTTTTTAAATATGGTTAGCAATTTATTTTTAACGAAACATGGCAATATAAGATATACGAACGAACGTTGCTTATTATAAATTAAAACATTATTATGTATATTTTTAGATTTTGAATGGAGCGAAGAAGCTAATATTTTTCAATGTTGTTTATTTATTATTTTTTATTTTTTTATGTGTACACGTTTTCGTAAAGAAATATTTTTATGCAAAAGTTTCGACTAACAACTCTTTGAATCACAGTTTTCCTTTAGATAGTACTTTTGATTGATCATTTTTCGAAATTCTCAATAGTTTTCTTAATATTTGGGGAAAAATGAAAGTTTAAATATAGAATGAGAAATATTTTGGCGCAAGCAAATTTAGAAAATGTGAATTCTTATTTTCTCATTAAAAAATATTTGTTTGATATTTCTCAGTTAATAATGGAATATAAAATTGGATGAGTGAAAAAAAAAAATTCTTCATTATAAAAAACTATTTATCTCTATTTTACATAAAATCGATAGTACATCAAACACTTGCAAAATCTATGTACAATGTAAACTTCAACAAATTTATTTTTAATTACTTAAATATTAAAAGTCAATTGAAACGCGTAGGCAGAAGTGATAATTTTACGTCTCCCGTTTTCCACTTTATTGACCTCGGTTTGTAAAGTTTATTCAACCAGACCCAATTTGTAATTGCAATTAATTGGAAATTTAGGTAGCTTTCTAGGTAGTTCTAGAGGTTGATTGTTTAATGAGGATTTTGATTGTAAAAAAAACGAAAGTAGAACCATTTTTAGTGAGTTCTGATAACTCAGAGACAAATATAGTGGTTTTGACCTAGTGAGAAATAAGAATAAGAAAATAATAATAAGAAAAAACTTAAGTATTAAAATTTTGATGAAATTTTGATAGGAATGAAATCGATTTTACGAAATTTAGTAAATTACCCACACTATTATAAAAAAAAAAATTTGCGAAAATGATCACTGGAAATATATTATACGAGAAAGGTTGTGTTGTACTAAATTTTCAGTTCATCATACCAAGAATTTCAAATTGTATTCAAAAAAACCAAAGGTACCTAATTCTAAAATTCTACTCTCCCAAAAGTGGTTAACTTTTTATTACATTACACTATACTGCTGTTGGTAATTTATGAAAAATTCAAGTGTCTAGGAACTATTAGTTTTTTTGTTACAACTAAAAAATTTAAACCGATTAAATTGAATTCTAGTTGGCGCCATATTTTGACATTTTTAATCAAATTTTTCATAGTTTTCCTATGATTTAGAATTTTTTTTTGAGAATTTTGAAATATTAACCCTTTAAAGTACCATAACGCTCGAATTTTTTACTTGAAACTAGTAATAAAATTTGATATCAGAAAAAAATCCGAACATACTTCGCTACAAGGGATGTTCTTCATTCCTCGGGTTAACGATAATTCGTTTCTTGAATTATATTATTTTGAGTGAAGCTTTAGTTTCTTCAAGACAATTTTATTTAAATATTATGAAGTTTTTTACTTAATCAATTATTATTTTTTGACTCGGTCAGTTTTAAATCGCATTTGTAACTGTTAACGAGAAAAAATATTTTAATGGGAAAAACTTAGGATTAAAAAAAAAAAAAAAAACAAAAAAACTCAAAGGCATTTTTATCAAATTTCGGGCAGTTTTCGAAATAAACGAAAAATTTCCTTTTCCTAGTACCATATCTGGAATTAAATTCTGATTAAAAAAGTCCGGTGGTCGAAACTTTTGGCCAAATATTTCTACACAAAATAGTTTACAGAAAAAAAAAAAAAATAGTAATAACAAACATCATTTTGTAAAACACTAAGCTTCTTCGTTCCATCTAAACGTATAAGAAAAAAATATTGAAATTTTTTTTCGTAACATATTTTTGAATATTAAATGAGCCTACACTAAACCTGACCAGTTTTCAATTTGTTTTATGATATTAGTTCCGATGAGAAATTATCTATATACGTATTATTCGGCGGGTAACGATTGAATTCCATTTTGCAGACGACTAACATGGGAATGCACAACAACACGTGCGGCAGTGGCGTGTTAGCCGGCGGCGGCGGTGCAGGCGGTGTTGGAGTCGTCGGCGGCGGAGGCGTTGTCACCGGCGGCGGCGGCGGCGGCATCGGCGTGGCCGGCGGAGCTGGCAACATGATGGCGTACGCGACGACGCACTGTACCGCGGCCACAGCAGACGAATATTACGGTGGCGGCGGACTGGCGGCCGACTACGACCTGCCGCAATGTCTGGGTGGCCGGCCGCCGTTGGAGCCCGCGTACGCGGCCGAGTGCGGCGTCTACTACGAAAAGAACGCGTCCGCCGTCGATTACAACCACCGGTCTTATTACGGGGCCGGCGACGGGTCTTACGGCGACCACCTGCAGCCTGACGGCAATTACCACCACCATCATCATCATCATCATCATCACCAGCACCAGAACCAACACGGCCATCATCACCACGATCACCATCACCCCCACCACCACCATCAGCCGCCGCAGTCGGCCGAGGCGGCCGTCATAATCACGTCGTCGGACGGACTGAGCTACACCAATTTGGACTGTAACGGCGTGGCCGCGGCCGTTAACCTGCACGGCACTGCCGCCGGCGCTCAGGACTACGGAGCGTATTCGGACGACGGCGGCGGCAGTGCCAGCGGTTACAATAACGGTTACGGTGCCGGTGGCGGTGGTGGTGGCCATCGTGGGGACGACAACGTGCAGCGCGGCGATTCGTATTGTGCGGGCGGCAACGGGGCGTCCGTGGACAACGCGTTCTTCAACATGCACCTGAACCACAACGATCATTCGGCCGCCGCCGTGCAACAGACCGCGTCGCGACCGCCTGTCCAACAGCAGCAGCAGCAACAGCCGCGGCCACCGTCCGCGCAACCGCAGCAGCCGTCGTCGTCGTCGTCGTCCACGCAGTCGTCCGCGCAGCAGCCGACGGTCGCTTCGGCCGCGTCCACGGACGACCGGTGTCAGAGCGTCATCAAACAGGAGGTGACCTCGGGCGCGGGCGGCGCACAGTGTTACGGCGGCGGCCAAGACGGTTCGTCGCCGTACAACGATGACGCGTCGGTCGCGTACCACGCGTCGTTGGCCGGTGCCGTCGGCCAACCTCACCAGCAACGCGTCCAACATCACCAACAACAGCAACAACAACAACAACAACAACAACACCATCATCACCACCTCCATCACCTTCACCAACAGCAGCAGCAGCATCACCACCACCATCATCAAACGCAGCAACAGCAACAGCAACACTGCGGTCGGCAAAACGGTGGCGCGCAGCAAAAGCACGCGGCTGCATCGGCCGTCCAGACGGCTGTGCCCACTTACAAGTGGATGCAAGTCAAGCGAAACGTTCCTAAACCCGCCGGTAAGTGCTTATATTTTTGTACTATACCCACGGTGATCAGATATAGAAATACAAAAATAAGTACGCATTAAAATAAATAGTTTTTTTCTCAAATCCGTTCTTGAAGGAATCCGCCAATTGTATGTATTTACAATGTCCATCAGTTGTCACCACAATTCCCAAATTCGAAAAAAAATATTTTTAATTGCAATTTTTTTACATGGTCAATTTGTCAAGGGTGAGAATTTTTTTTTGTAAATTTTGATCTTTAATACAATGCTATTTATAATATTATATAATGTATAGTTATGATTGGGGGAAAGTTTAAATATATCATTTGATTTTTAATTAATATCTTAATTAAAACCTCTTCTATCTATTATGATCGCATCTAACTTACAAACTTACCTAACTATGATCCAACTAATTATTCTTATTAATAATTGTAAAAAATACATCAAAATTGTAACTACTAGGTTTATGCCAAAAAAAGAAAATATCAGATTGTACAAAACATGCATTAGATCAAACTATAAAATATAAGCCAATAACCAAATAAATTATGAACGATTTTATTGTAAGTATGTATTAATCCACAGTATTATGAAAAAAGAAAAAAAAAGTACAAATTTATGTACTCAACAATGTTGTTGAGGACACTAGTACAATGCAACTAAAAAGAATACTGTTCTACAAAAATAAGTACATCTGGTCACCATAACTATACCAGAGGTTCTCAAACTTTTCATGCCAGGCGCCTCACTTTGGTCAACTCCAGACGTGGGCCCCTTATAAAAATAGTTTTAATAGTCATGTTTAGAGTATTAAAAATTAAAAAAAAAACAACATACATAGGCTAATATTGATATTCACATTAAAAATTTATTTTAAAATGTATTTATTATAAAAGGTATTAATGAACCGGTCACTTCTAATGTGATGGGCGGGCTTGTTTTCTTTTTTTCCCCGCAAAGTTTGGTGAAACGAGGAGAGATTCAATATATTATAATCTACAGGACATGATTATTATTATACGCAAATGTCACAAATCTTTAATACAATACAACGTTGATTTCAAAAATTTTCTTGTGCCCCCCTCTATAAAGCTTTCGCGGCCCCCCGGAGGGCTGCCACTTTGAGAATCTCTGTACTGTACTATACGTTTTGTATATATGTTTATATATTGAGCAGAAGCAATTATGAAACATTGGTTGCATAAAACTATTGTTCTCACTCGTGTGAATCGTGTGTCTGTTTTTATTTATAATTAATG
Source organism: Stegophylla sp. TES_Ste_2020 (assembly GCA_025469315.1). Taxonomy (NCBI): domain Eukaryota; kingdom Metazoa; phylum Arthropoda; class Insecta; order Hemiptera; family Aphididae; genus Stegophylla; species Stegophylla sp. TES_Ste_2020. Next base: position 4,593 of record JAIPRM010007181.1, on the reverse strand, counting down.
ATATCACAAATTATTTGTCGAGCACAGTCAATTTCCGTTTGGAAATCTTGGAAATCTACAATTATTATTACTGATGTCGGATTTTTATGATAAGATTTATTATGTATTATTTCGATTCTTTACCGTTTTATACATATCGGTTGAACGGTAAAACTTGAAAATAATTATATGCACATGATATAATAATACATTCCGATTACACAATTTTTTTTTTCGTTTTCAACAAATACTATTTAGCGTGAAATAAAATAAATACGCATCTATTATATTTTTGTGTTTTTATCGTTTATGTAATATTCTCTATAATCAGAAAGATTTTTTTTATCTCGACTCGTACTTTTTTTTTTAATAAACGTTACACTTTTATTAGAATATTGACTCATATTACACCGTCTCGTCCCAGTTCGACGACTAACTGTTCAGTAAAACTAAAACATCGTTGATTGATTCAATTACACGGTAGTATATTCTGACCAAGACAATAACTATAATTAACTATGTAGTACTGCCCTCACACATCAATTTAAACACTTTAGACAGCAACTAATAAAATATATATCTAACCAATATTTGAAACGTCGAGTTGTTGTGATACACGACGTCTCGCCGCACACTGAGCACACCGGTGATGATAGTATTATCAAAAGGGGAACATGCGGGCCACGCAGCAGTAGGGGTTAATAATATTAATCATATTATATATAATATTATCAGTCTCTCGTTTTCGTTTTACGTTATATATTTTATGTACTTACAAGCAGTGGCGTAGCCAGGGGGGTGTTTTGGGTGTTCAAACCCCTCCCTTTGATTTTTTTTTTTTATTACTTTTATAGTATTATACCTACCTAAAGGTAATTAAAATAGTTTAACACCAACAAAGCAGATCTTAAATATATAATTTAAATAACAAACCATATGAACAATTAAAACTTTTATGTTTGGCTAGATAGATAGATCGACATGATTCAATATTATTTTTTTTGAGTTATTTTATGTCATAGTTGTTACTTTATAAGAAATTTGTATTTGTATATGCCAAAAGAATTAGCAAAAACTTAAGCTTTTCTAAAAAATTCTTTTAACGCGCTTCAAAAAAGTAATAAAATAATTTTTTTTTACATGTTATTAAACTTCTATAGAATTTAGCAAAATTTTCAGTGACAATTCCTACTTATGAACGATTATTTTTGACAATAAAAAGATTGAAAACATATTTGCAAAATAACCACAACATAAATATGTTTAGTTTTTGTGTTCTTCAATTAGTTAATGAAATTAATTGAGGTTTAATGTATACGTTACTTCTGTAAAAAAATTATGGATTAAGATTAAATCATAATTAACCTCAATAAATATACATTTAATCGTAACCAGAAATGTTTAATAATCCAAAACACCTGAATTTTCACCCAAATAAATGACTCGGGTTCAATGCCCTGGTATATAGCATTATTGTATACACTTTAACCCACCCCCACCATATAGCTATACCACTGGAGTAGTCCACTAAAAAAACTTGTAAACCCCTCCCTTAAAAAAATCCTGGCTACGCCACTGCTTACAAGTGTAGTACTACTAACATTGATAGGCGTCAACACGGAATTGCGCGTGAAATTATACCGAAATTAAGCTCGGAAGGTGTGAAACCCGTGCGATGGAAAAATTACTTCATTCCAACTATAAAATGCCATAAAACCCGAACGTTCGCAGACGCACGAGGTGCATCGGTGTACAATCTGGGAGATTGTAAACCCCCCTAAATGAACTGTTGTAAATTCCACTGATAGTAAACTCCTCTAAAAAAAGGAATCGATTTTTGTCAATTGCAAAGTAACTAGCGTTTGGCTTGACAAGTAGTGGTTAACATAATGGTCGATTTTTCTTGTGGAATTAAAATCGAATTTTGATATCGATTGATAAATTATTAAAATAATAGATATTCAATGTCTGATATCAATGCTTATATGATATGATATTATTATATAAATATTAACTTTACATTTCAGTTATTTTTTGACAGGATTAAATTATATTAAATGTCTATATCTAATTGTAATGCAATTTGTTGGTCATTAGATTTGATAAGCAATTATGGATTTTGAACACTTATTGAGTCTAATATTATAATAACTTATTAGTTACTTTAATATGAAACAATAATCGCTATAAATTGCTATTATTTCTGATTATAATCAAATACATTTTTAGTGTAATCTACTTAGAAGTAATTCTGTAGCAAAATTATTTTAGAAAAGTTTACATAATATGAGTAACACAATAACGAAACCTTTTTAGGGGAGTTTACATACGAGTAATTCAGTAGCAAAATCATTTTAAGGGAGTTTACTATTTGATAAGAAAAAAGAAGATAAGAATTTTCATTTTTAGGGGAATTTACTTAAATTTAATGGTTATTGTATGTATATATATCGAGTGGGTTGGTGTAATATATATATATATATATATATATATATATATATATATTATAATATTATTATGTTTGTATACGATATTGAAAGAAAGAGTGAGAGGAGGGGGGGTGAGGTTCAGATGCAATGAAATTGCCATTTGGCGCGCGGTAAACACATAATCGCCAGCTAAACACATACAAAACGATCGCCACGGTGTAATTCGATACACGAGGTATAAAAATATGTAATATATAGAGATATAATAATATTATGACCCACATGGACTGCTGCTGCAGGTAACTGTGTAATATTTATACTTTTGTGTGTGTGTGTGTGTGTGTGTGTGTATCGTGTGATCGCCGATGAAATTTTACAGTAAAACGCATTACGCGATGACCACCCCAGCTGTCCGTTACCACCCCGTGTATTCTCGTCACACGACATAGAAGTGTTATTGCGTATACACATACACGTATGTGTGTATCTATTTTAACGGACAGTGCGATACATAGATGTATATACAGAGCGTTCTACGAAGATTGATTAATCTATTACGACGGTTTAATGGAGTGGTCGTATCCACTTGAAACTGCGGTAAATAGTAAATACTACATTGCATCTCCGTATACAACAATATAATAATATGGTTTATAGTAAATCAGCTACGTGCGTGTGTGTGTGTGTGTGTGTATTTTATATTATTATGCACAGCGTACATACCCCTACCCACGTGTACGAATAATACACTGTGAAATAATTATAATATACACCTGTATGACATTTTCGAATTTGCTACGTATCTGATACCCAGTGTGTACTAACACGATGTCAGGCACGTAGCTAGCCGGGCCACCCCTAGAAGTTTACTGGCCACCCCGACTATTTTGTTGATGTAATTAGGTTAAATTAAACGCGTTCATTAAATGGGAGAGGAATGATATGAACATCAAATAATATTCTGATTTTATAAGTTTTTAATTCAGCATAGTTATTACAATAATTATTATTAGGTACATTGTTACAGTGATATTTTGATACCTATTTTTGTTTATGGTGTGCTATATTCCAGTGATGAAAGGAAATTACTAATGATGGGAGTGAGAATTAAAATAAAAATTTAGTACAGAAACCCATAGGTTGAATTGAAGTGACTATAGAAATATATTGCTATGAATTTGAATGAACATATAAAATGTTTGAAAGAAGACTTACTCGTTATTTTCAAATTTTAAACATGATAACAATGCGGTTGCCTTGCGTTTTTCTTTTTTGTTTTCGTCGTGGGATAGAGTTAAATTGCGTTGAAATTTGCCACCCTAGTTTGATTTTGAACAAAATTTGGCCACCCTAGCTGTAAATTCCTGGTTACGTGCCTGCACCACGTTAATCGTTTATCATCAGCACTTATTTCAACTACGTACTCCTTATAAATGATCTTAGAAGTGCACATTTTAAATGTTTTATTCGTTTCCATACTTGTATCGATGTACAATCCTGTAAAATTGGTTTGAAAATATCGTTACCAATGTACGAGATCGTATTTTAATTATGTTTATATTATGCTGCAGAATAGTTTCTTAAAATATTATTATAATAAAATCTAATTATATTTATGTCCACCATTGAACAATTTAATTCTGCGTTATTCACTTCTATTTATCTGTCACTTTTATACTTAAAAATGGTATTCGATTAGTATATAGTGTGAGAAGTGTTTTATTTTTATGTAGCAGGTACCTAGTAAAAAAGCCGGACATACTTCGCACGATTTGTGTACTTCGCACGACGGGTGGTATTCTCTTGACGGGCGTATTACATTTTAAAGAAACGATAAATCATTTATTCAGTAAAACGATTCTAAACGGAGAAAGTTAATAATATAAGAAAAAAAAAATGTTCGAAAAATGTCCGAAATTTTTTTTCACATTTTCAAAATTTTCTTGTGCCAAAATCTTTTTTATAGGATTTTCTATCTATGTTTAAATTTTCATAAAATTCGGATCAAAAAATGATAGTTTCCGAGTTGTTTTTGTCAAATTTTGGGTAGTTTTTTCCAAAAAAAAAAATTGAAGAATTGATAAATTCAAAAAATGACCTCTCTAAAGTACAATCTAGAGGCGAATCCGGTTTCAAAAAAATATTGATCGAAACTTTTGGACAAGTATTTCTATACGAAAAGTTG
>JAIPRM010007180.1:0-17520 GCA_025469315.1 Stegophylla sp. TES_Ste_2020 | reverse complement strand
CTAGAGGCAAATCCGGTTTCAAAAAGTTATTGATCGAAACTTTTGGACAAGTATTTCTATACGAAAAGTTGTACACAGAAAAAAAAAAAAAAATAAACATCATTGTAAAAACATTAGCTTCTTCAATTCATTCAGAATCTAAAAAAGAAATAAACATCATTGTAAGAACACTAGCTTCTTCACTTCACTCAGAATCTAATAAACCATTCTAATATGTTTATTTAGAACAGATTTTGAAAAAAATGTTACATGAAAGCAAAAAAAAAAAAATACCCAAAAAAACCACAAATAGGTACCATTAAAATACATAAAAAGCAAAATTACATTTTATTCTAAGTAGTATAAATCAAATAACTAAGCTGACATAGCTTTGTTTTAGAGCAATAGAAAAAAAAGCAAATGCTTTCAAAATCCATACTCTAAAAATTACCAATAAAATATCATAACTATAATAAGTACTTTCAAATATTGTTGTTGGTCATGTATAAGCTCTTACAAAATTTCTAAATATCAACTAATAAAAATAGAGTTAACATTAGTTTTAATTGTAATAAGAAGTGAAGTAGATATTTCACATTAAACAAAAGAAAAAAGTCTAAATACAATTTTATTAACAAAGTACTAATTATTTGTTATTCAGTAAAAAGCTTAAAAAAATTGAAACTAGGTAAACTTCTTATATACATTTTTTGTTACAATTTAAAACATGCTTCATTGATTATTTTTATTGTTTTATCAAAGTCAACAAAAACTAATGTCTTATTTATTTAGGTATTTATACCTATATATTTCTGTATTAAAAAAATATTATATTTTAATTTACTTTACCATCTACTATGGTTACAATGATCAATGATTTGATTTTTTTTTTTTTTTTAACGATTAGTTATTAAATAACTATGTAATAAAGTGTGTACCTACCCATCAAAATACCATAAAGTAGAGGTTTAATATGCACCTTATATTTCAATAGCTTACGGATATAGCTTAATAATAACAAAACAATCACATTTCAAATATTCTTCTTCAGTTATTTAGTTATATTCATTGAAATTGAATATTATTCAAATAAACTTAAAATAAATTACTATAGGAAGTAGAAACCATTTATAATGATATTTGAGGGACCAGTCAAAATTAGTCATAATAATCGATAGTATAACCGAAAAAATAAAAAGTTGATTATATATTAAAATGAACATAACATTATGATATATTATAAAATATGTATTAAATTTTTATCACAAAATGACTAGTGAGAAGTGACTTAAATAAATACAGTAAACAATATAATTACATTTTCTGTTATTATTTTGTATTTAGTTTTTTTTTTAAATATTAAAGTTATATTATATTAAGATTAATCTTAGTTTGTAACATTTTTATTGATATATTACCTAACATATGATGAATGTCATTTTAGACATAGGTTATTTATAAAATAACCATAAAAACATCTGTATAATCATTAAATAGAAGTCATAATAACAAACAAATTAGTACATAAAATATAAGATTTTTCACGGTTTATTATAAACAGTTTCTGCTGTACATAATTATATTTAGTGTAACTTAAAACAAATAATTTTAGCAGATTATTCTACAGCTATTATTAAAGAATATGTACATACAATAAGTGTCAAACCTGACTCTCATATTATATATATATCACTATAGAATCAGAGAAGTGTATCGACCAGAAATGGATTTTTTCTAAATAAAATTCATTTAATAATCAAAAATCAATTTAGTTGAGAAAGTTTCTTTTAAATTTTTTTCAATAAATTTAATTATGTGTATGATAATGTTTAATGCATTTGAAAATAAATGCTAATTATAATCATTTTTTAAGTACAATTAATATTTCAAAAAATGGAAATTTGTTTTTGGTTAATACGCTTCTTTGATACTACAATGACTGATGATTCTAAAAAAATATCAAAAATCATAATTTAATTATTTTATATAATTGTTTTTAAGTTATAATTTGTATAAAGTTATTTTTTATTTTTTAACGTAAAATAATGATTTTTTTCAGTCATAAAACTTTTATTCTTAATCTGATGGATTTTTTTTTTTTCATCACTAGTTTACTTTCATGTTTTTTTACTGTGATTAAATTTTTTAAAGGTTGACTCGATGAGTAAATTTTTACAAAGATCAAAAGGTAGAATTATGACTCAAATGACAAATCAATAAATTCATTTTTGTTATTATTTCATAACATATTCAGTTCACTATTTTTAGGGTTGAAAATTATATAGAAGCCTACTCAAATGTAGGTATACTTATATATATAAGTATATATACACATTTCAGTTAAAATCAATTGAATAAATTTTCATTTGGTATAACAATTATAAATTTTGAATTTTCACAAAATTAATCATTCTCATAAATTAAGAAATAGACTATTATTATTTTTATTATTAAATAGATAGATAGTTAAATATGCTTAATATGAAACTAACAATTTTTTTTTTTATAATTAGTATTGAGGAAGACATTCCTAGTTCAATTATGCATACTTTATATTTTAAAATAATTGTAATTACCTAATTTAGTCTATACAATATATGTTTGAAAGAAATGATTATAAAAATTAAAAAAATTAAACATACTTCACACCTCGGGTGTGAAGTTCTTGGTGGGTGTATTTAATTTTAAAAAAAACAATAAATCATTTCTGCCATAAAACGATTCTGAGCGAAAGCTTCAAGTACTATTTGAAAATAATAATTGGCAGTAAGGATTTATTAAAAAAAATATTATTTAATAATGTTGGGTATTCAATATTTGTGTGCATGAATGCGTATGTGAAGTGTACAAGCAAGAGCGTGTGTGTATAAGGTAATAAATGTTTTAAAAGGAAAACGAAAAAAACAATAAAAGTCTATTTTTATATATTAATAAATGATCAACCTCTCAGTAATTAGTGTAATTGGTATTTTGGTCTTTTTATGGGAATCTCTGGGTTTTGAGTTAGGTATTTATAGAGTTAACTTCTTTTCCAATAATAAGTACATCGAATAAATTTCTCTATAATTTTTTTCAAATAGTTCAATATTATTAATTAGTAACAAAGTAATCCATGTTTATTTTTATTTATAGTATTTAATATTTATAGTTATTTTTCCATGCTTTTTCCGATATTTTTTCAATCAACACCTTGTAAAATTTTAGATTTTGAACAAAGTAAAAAAGCTAGTGTTTTTACAATGATGTTTATTTTTATTTTTTTCTGTAAACACTTTTTCGTATGAATCTACTTGTCCAAAAGTCTCGATCAGCAACTTTTTAAAACCGGATTTGCCTGTAGTTGGTACTTTAGAGAAGTCATTTTTCGAGTTTCTCAATTCTTCAATTCTTTTTTAAAGAAAAAACTACCCAAAATTTGACAAAAACGACTCGGAAACTATCATTTTTTAATCCAAACTTTGTGAAAATTTGAACGTAGCAAATAATATAAGAAAGATTTTGACATAAGGAAATTTTAAAAACATGAAAAAAAAATTTTGAACATTTTTCTAGCATTTTTTTTTCTTTTCTTTATTTATTAGAAAAAAAAAGTAAAGTAAAGTAAAGTAGAGACAAGAAAGCCAGACATAATTCGCACCACGGATATTCTTCCCTCTTGGGGCAGATACTCTTGGTAGGTGTGTTAAAAATGACTACCATTACTGATCTTTATATTATTAATTTCTTTCATTCAGAATCGTCTTATTAAAGATATTATTTATCGTTTCTTAAAAATCCCACAAATCCACCAACAGTTTCTGACCCAAAGAACGAAAAATATGTGTGGTGCAAAGTATGTCCGGCTTTCTTGCCTTTACTTTACTTTACTTTTTAATTATTTGTCCGTAAAATATTTTCTTATACCAAAATATTCGTAATGTAATTCTCCTTCTATGTACCAAGTTTTATAAAGATCGGTGAACCAATTATTTTTTATATGCGTTTAAGTGTGTAATTTTATATAAAACTAATGAATTCTGTCAAAATACTAATTTACAACGGTTATAAAAAAAAGTTGAGTTACAATTCTTGAAATTTTTTTGGAACACATGAGTATGTTTTTACTAAATTTTTTGCTCTTAATGTCCATGCTTTAAAATTTTATGAAATAAAAACTTACAAAAAATGAGAAATTTCCAAATTTTTCAAATTTCTATGCTCACCTCAAAATTGGGCAAATGTTTTTGAAAATTATATGAGGTGTGCGCATCACTATTTTAAATAGTTACGAAAAATTTCAAGTCTCTATCTCTATTATTTTGGTTGTTATTACTAAATAACTAAAGTCGATTTCATGATAATAATTATAATAATTATTTTTGTCAGAATATTCTCAGTACTTTTTCCGATTTTTTTCAATGAAAACCTTATAAAAGTTTCAATTATTTGTCCGTAAAAAATATTATTACATCAAAATATTCGTCTTATAATTTTCTATATTTGTATGAAGGTTCGTAAAGATCAGTCGTACCAATTTTTTTTTTTATATGCGTTTAAGTGTGTATTTTTAAGTAAAACTAATGATTCTGTCAAAATGCCATGTTTAAACAGTTATAAAACAAAAACGTGACATACGATTTTCGAGATTTTTTCAATACCCTTAGAAATACATATAATTATGTTTGTATTAAATTTTCAGCTTTTAATATCCATGCATTAAAATTTTATGAATTAATAACTAACAAAAAACGAAAAAATGTCAAAATACTGTACTTACCTCAAAATTAGTCAAATGTATTTGAAAATTTTATGAGGTGCGCGCGTGACTATTTTTAGTAGATGGCAAAAGTCTCTACTTCCTAGGTCCATTATTATGAAAGTTATTTAAAAAAATATATCGAATTTATGAAAATTTGGGTTATGCCGTTTTTTACTGTTTTTTTGTCAATTTTTGGGTATTCTAATTTCTAGGTATGCGCTTAGAAAAAGTATTAATAGTTTGAAAAAATGATCTCTTAAAAGTATCAACTAGATAACATTTCTGATCTATCGAGTTATTGATCGAAACTTTTGGACCAGTATTTGTTCCCGAAATCATAATGACATACATACGAAATAAAACACAGATATGTAAAACCAATACATTTGTCGCTATACCTCAGAATCTAAAATTCATAATAATTAAAAATAATTTTTCAACTAAACACAAGAAAGTACTTATAATTTTAAAAGATTATTGTCGTTAAGCATAATTTAGGTAGGTACCCACGTGCTGGACATTTTATTTGCTTGATTTTTTATCAAGTATATGGTAATTGAAATGAAAAAAAAGTAAATATATTGTTATTAGATTTAAAAACTTATTTTGTACAAATAAAAAAACAAAATACTACGCTCTAATAGTGAAGAGATTTTTGTCTCAGCTTTAACATAATACAATAATACCTATACAAGTACCTATGTTAGATTTCATAACTGTGCTGTTTAATAATTTTAATTGGTAAAAAGACTGTGTGTTACAGTTTAAAAATACTTCATTTTAAAATTTAGTTAAACTGTATGAGGTATAATTGGGTTTAAGCTCATTAAAAATAACTCGTCAAAAAAACACAATGTATGAATTAAAATTAAATTATTTAAGTTTTTACAGTTAATAAAACTGGTTACTTCGTACCATGGGTATTTTAAACGATAAATAATTTTTTCAATAAAATAATTCTGAGCGAAACTTCTATTTATATTATCAGTTATAATAAAGTTAGTTAAGAACATTAAAAGTTACAAGTTGAAAAAAAATCAAAGAAAGTATGGACCTATAATATGGTACCTATATTTTTAGTTAACGAACACCCAAAAAAGTTGGTAATGTTTTTTCGCCATCTTATGTACCTATTTTTCGAAGCTGAGTACGATGGTGTGAATAAAAATCCGTGCACATCAATACTTTTCTAATTATTCTATTTTGAAGATTCCATATTTTTGGTATTTTATCTAATACCTACTACTTCAACTCTTTTTAACGGTATTCTTGTAGTCTAGTAGTCTTGTCAAAACTGCCGGATCCGACGGTACCGGATTCATACCTTACCTGGTGGCTGGTAAACTAATTTTTTTCACTCTTTCCAAACGTAACTGACCAGAGGTGACACAGACATTAGTACTTATTGTATTATAGTAAATTAATGTTGATATACGATAATAAGAGCCGCTTTATTATTTTATAACGATGTTAATATTTTATCGTTATTCGAAATTATTTATGAAATATTTATTAAGTGTAACTAGTGTAAGGGAATATTATATTAAAATTCTATTTTCGTTTTCCGTAAATTTTGTATGTAAAAAATTTTTAAATCAACTTTAAGTTCAATGCGTGTACATCAGATTCTAGAAGAAGCTAGTGTTTTACAATAATTTTTATTTTTTGTGTCACTTTTTCGTGAAATTTTTCCAAGTTTTCATATAGTAGTTTCTTAAATAAGAAATTAAACCCCGGAAATTCTATAGGTAATTTTTCGAAATTCTCAATAATTTTTCCAAAATCAAGGAAAAACTGAAAAAAAAAATAGTAAAAAGTGCTAAATAAACCGTAAATGAGATTTTTATGGAACTAATTTTAGTTCCATCTAATTTTAGTAATTAAACCATAACTCTAAAACTAATAGGAGTAGAAACTTAAAATTTTTACTCATTAATAACAATAGACAGTGTAATAGATACATGTAAATAATTTGAGATAGATATAGAATTTTGGAATTACCTATGCGTTTTACAGTTTTTTATCTCATGAAATTTAAAATTTTTGATACTATTAGCTGAATATGAAACATTACCTCACTTATATTTTTTTATAACTGTTTATAGTAAAAAGTACTTATTTAAGTTAACTTATACTTATGTTTTTGTTAAAATCAGTTCAAAATATAGCAAAATTAATAATTTTCACAAATATAAAATGGATAAAGATTTTTCGCCCTTAAATCGAAGAATACCCATAGTGTGAAGTATTTTCCGCTATTATTGCAAATGGTTTTACAAAATCACTAATAAGATAGGCTGATAGGAAAGAATCAGTTTAATAAATTATAATTTAAAAGTGAAAACAATAAACGAGAAAGCAAAAATTGTAGAAATTTCAAGTTTCTAGTCCTATACGTTTTGGAGTCATTGCTAAATTACTATAATCTCGTTTACCCAAATTTCGCTGTTTTTACTCGATTTTTTTGCAGTTTCTCTTGTTTTTGGATGACATCTTTCACAAATGATGTCTTTAAAGTACCGTCGGGATACGACTTCTGATCTAAAACAATATTATAGAAAATGTTTGGATACATATTACTATACGAAAAAATATTAAAAAAGAAATAAACAACATTGTTAAAACACGAGCTTCTTCGCTCAACACAATATCTAATTTACAAAATAAAATCAGAAATTCAGAGGGGCGATCGCCCATCACTCTCCCCAGAAATATGCCTTTATTCATTATAATATTTAAGATCTATGTACAATTCCACAAAAATGAATTCCTTTTTATTTATTTATTTCTTTTATGATTTGAGCATTACGACTAATAAGCTTGTAAATTAATTTTACGATTTATATTTTTTGAATGTAAATAAGTCGTTTGTCCTTAAATTCGAGAAAAAATTAATTCCAGATTTTGTAATAGAAACACTAGGAATTAAGAAATATTCTTGATTTGAAAATAATGTTAAAACTTTAAATAATTATTCGTTATCAACACCAGCAAATACTTTAATGACCATCGGATAATTTAATAATTATAGTTAGGTAGGTACTAGGTACTAATCTAGATATCTTTTTTTTCTTTTGTAATACTTGCGATATCAAAAGATCGAATTCAATTATGAATTTAGTAGGTACCTACCTGCCTGATAATCATTAAAAATTAATTCTATTACTCTTATATTGTATGTATTGAAATGAAATTCATATTTATATTTAAAACCTTATGTAATGGCCAATTATTATAAATTATTCATTTTAATAGCACTTAATATATCAATATAGTACCTATTATCGTCATAGGCATAACTTGGACTGTTTTCACATATGGGAAAAATAATTTTTCAAATCTCTATGAATGCTTATTTATTACTTTATTTAACAATTTCCTGTATTTTAATTAATATTTTTAAATTAGTATTTTATAAAAAAAAATATCAATGAATAAAAGTACATAGCACATTTCAAACAACGTAAATTCAATATATATTACCTACGTGATGCGATGAACTAAAATTATTGCAAATATAGTAAAATATTATATTATATAATATATAAATAACAATTTAATTATAAATATAAATAATAAAGTAATATAAAAAATTTAACTGATTATTAAGACATAGTTTTTCAAGTACAAAATCTTTATTAAAATTAAATTTTTAAGACATGTCTTAGTGCATAGAGGCTAGTAAGTCGATTAAGGCAATATCCACACCAAATTTTCATTGTAATTGCCCTCCGGGTAGACCCCTCCCCCCTTCCAAGTTACGGTTACCCCTATGATTATCATTATAATAATTATAATTTATCAAATTACAACAAATTTTGTAAATGCAGTTTTTTCCTTAATACAAAATAATAATAATGTGTAGGTAAGTGTAAAGTTAGTGGTCGTGCTTTTCGAAATTATTCCGTTCAAAACATTTATCAAAGACGTTGATGATTTTATATTAACAACGAAGACGTCAATACATTTCATAAAATGAAAATAAACTGATGTCCAATTATTCGTGATCTCTTATTGTTACATACCAAATCTCTGATTCTATTGATAAATTTTTCATGAACATATTATATACATTTTAAAGTATTGAACTGACCAAATTCATAAATCAAAACATTTAAAACTCTCCTAGTAAAAAACTTCGATCGATTATTTGGATATTTAAATGTTTGCCCAAAAATTACTACATTTCACGGGAAATTCAGATTGAGTTTAGTTTTATGAAAAAAATCAAAAATTATAAATATGAATAAAAAATTGATCATAATTTTATGAAAACCTAGAAATCGCGCGTCTTACTCGTATTTGTTATTACCTCCGTCTATCTATCGAACAATATTGCAAAATTTCACTACGCAGAATATAAATTGAAGCATTTACACCCATATTAGTCACTAGAGTATAAACACTTATTATCGACATGAAAAAGTAAAACTTTTTTGTGGAAATTTCATATCATTTTTGTTATACTATATAAATACCTATACATTAGACTTCATGACGAGGTTGGTGGACAATCTTATGTACACAGGAGGAGAACAAGGAAACGAATGAACGTTATTATGCAGAATAATCGGACTACCTACGTGGAAATTATTTTGTAATTAATCGATAATAATTAAAATCCAAATAATATACACATAGCACATCGTTTATAAGAGTGCGTGGGATGAATAAAACTGAGTACGGAAACAACTTTCCTGAGGTTATCGCACTGCACTCGCTAGTTCAATGATATATATTGGTATTTAGTATATTACTTAATAACAAGAGACCTCAAGAAACGTACTTTATGTCATAATTAGGTCTAGGGATTTTTATGCAATAAAAATTGTAAAATCCACTTTGATTTATTCAAAATATGCGAAAATATGCAAAGCAAAAATCGAATAAAAATATGGTAGGTACTTATAATATAAAAACCAAATTTTTAATGATTATCGCATACTTCTTTTATAAACGTTAATTCCATTTTTTTTATTATTATTATTGATAAAGTGTTTTGCTGTTTGTTTTGTTGAGAGACTTTAAATCATTTATTTTCCATAGGTCTTAAAAATTGTATCAGATTATCAGAAAATTCTTTAAGATACTGTCACGAGTTTTTCACTGGTACCTCCCTTAGTATTTTATCTTAAATTTTTAGATTCTGAGTAAAGCGAAGAATGTATTGGTTTTACAAATCAATATGTTTTTTCCGTATGTATGAAAGCACGATTTCGAATAGATAAATTTCTGGTCCAAAAGTTTCGATCAGTAACTCAATACAGATCGTAAGTATTGTCTATATGGAACTTTAAGGATGTGATTTTTCAAAATTCTCAATACTTTTTCTAAACGCACTCCAAGACTACCCAAAAATTGACAAAAAACGTCATAACCTGAATTTTCATAAATTCGATTTTAGTTTTTTAACATAACTTCAAAAATAATAGAACTAGAAAGTTGAAACTTTCACCAATTACTAAAATTAGTCACTCATATACCCCAAAAACATTTCAAAAAGATTTGCCCAATTTTGAGGTAAGTACAAAACTTTGAAAATATTGGAAGTTTCTCATTTTTTGTAATTTTTTATTTCATGAAATTTTAATGTCTGAATACAAATCTAAATATTAAGACCTGAAAATTTAATTCAAACATATTCATATGTACAAATGGTACTGAAAAAAATCTCAAAAATCGTAAGACAAGTTTTTGCTCTAATAACTGTTTAAAGTTGGTCTTTAAAGTGCAATACATTTCACCCAAGGAGCGAAGAACCGGAAAAACACTCCCAATGTGTGAAATACGTCCTTTTTTTCTTGCATTTTAAATGACAAAAGTAAAAAGTGTGTACTTCGCACGTCGGGGTGTTCTTCGCACCCCGGGTGGGATACACTTGACGGTTGTATTGAATTTTAAAGAAACGATAAATAATTTCTTCAGTAATACGATTCTGAACGAAGGAAATTAATAATATAAAAAACGTGTACATTTTCACGCATGATTACCATCATAAACACGATAAATGGTGTACAAATACTATACAGAGTGAGTAAAATTCGTAAATCATTAGTGTGATGACGTGGCATTTTATATGCACATAAATTATATATTATATGCCTAAATATGAGCATCATCAAGGCTCGATGGTTAAATAAATAAAATAATTTTCTTGGTAAATATTATAATATTATTATATACACTGAAACTGAATAGTATGTAACTATTTGTTAATAAATATGAAAACACGAATCACTCTGTAAACACAATCGCCATGGTCTCTAAATAATAAAAACAATTATATTGGAAAAAAATAGTTCCGCAATAACGCGACGGACTGCCACGAGTATATCGTATTCAATAGCTTATATATTCAATAAAAATACATAAGATAAGATAAGCGAAAAACATTACTACCTTTGTCCGTACTTTCTTCGATTTTTTCAGTCAAACCCTTGTAAAATGTATAATTCTTTGTTAGCTCAAAATTTTATTACATCAAATATTTATGAAATATTCTCGTGATCATATTTAGTAGTTGGTGAAAGTTTCAAGTTTCTAGCTGCATTATTTTTGAAGTTATGTTAAAAAGCAATTTTCAGTTTTACGGAAATTCGGGTAATAATTTATTTTGCGAAGAAGCTTATGATTTTACAATGATGTTTATTTTTCTTTTTTCTTTCTGTGAATACTTTTTTGTATAGAAATATTAGTCCAAAAGTTTCGATCAGTATTTTTATGGTTCCAAAATTACACCTAGATGGTACTTTAAAGTGACCATTTTTCAAACTTCTCAATATTTTTTCTAAAAACGTGGAAAATCTGTCGAAAAATTAACAATAAACGGAAAAATATGAAATTACCGGAATTCCCGTGAAATTGAAAATTGTTTTTTTAAATCAAAAATAATGTAACTAAAAACTTAAAACTTTCATCAACTTACTACTAAAAATGGTTAGTTACTATTTTTAGTAACTAACTAATCTATTTTCATGATACTTCATAAAATTTTCAATATCATTTGATTAATTTTAAGTTGAGTACAGCATTTTGAATATTTTGGAAATTTTTCGTTTTTTAATAGCTTTTATAAAATAAAATTTTTAATTCTTGATATTTAGACTTGAAATTCTAATTCAATCTTACTCATATATATGTCTAATTGATCTGAAATAATCTCAAAAGACGTAAGTCAACATCTTTCTTAATAATCGTTTGAAGTTAGAATTTTGACGATTTTTGTATTTGTAGTCTAGTAGCTAAGCCATATTTCTCGGGTCCGGCGGTATCGGGTTCAAACATTACCCGGTAAAAAATAATTTTTGCACTCTTTTCGATCGTAACTGACCAGAAGCGCCACGATATACATTAGTACAAACATTAGCGTAATTAGGAAAATATATTTGGGGGGAGGGGGGCTAAAATGTTTATTTATTGATTTAGCTCCCACAAAGTACATTAACCTTAAGCAATTTTCAAAAAATCTGGGGAGGCTATGAGTGGTTTTGAGAGGGCTTAGCCACCCCAAGCCCCCCCCCCCTAAATACGCTTATGAGTACAAATCAAATTATAGCGAATTAATGTTGATTTACGATAATTAGAACAGTTTTAATTTATTTTAGTATGAAGTTTATGATTTATTGTAACTTAAATTTATTGTAATATTCATTAGGTGTAGGGGAATATAATGTGAAAAATCAATTTTCGTACCTATGTAACAAAATTATTTTCAGTTTAACATTCAAGTTCAGTCAGTATGTGTATATCAGTACAATATGTAAGATCAGTGTACAATCAAAAAAAAAGGCGGACATACTTCGCACGATGGGTGGGATTCTCTTGACGGGTGTATTGAATTTTAAAGAAACGATAAATCATTTCTTCAATAAAACGATTCTGAGCGAAGTTTCAAATACTATATAATAATAATAATTGGCGACAAGGTTATATTAATAAAATTATATTTAATAATGTTGGGTATGTACAACATAATTTGTGTGCGTACTTTCGTTTATGTGTGTGCGTGCGTGTATGTTTGTGCACTGGCTTGTGGTGTGTATAAGGTAATAAAAGTCTAAATAAAAATCAATTTTTTTAAATTAATTAATCGACAAACTCACCATAATTAGTGTAATTAGAATTCTTTTCTCTTAACGGGAAACCCTGGGTTTTGAGCTGTTTATATAATTAATTTTATTTTCCGATAATTGTTACACCTTATACCAAATAAAATTCACTAAATTTTTTCAAATGTCCATTAATAGTCATAATAACAAAATAAACCATGTATTTTTTTATTCATTGAAAATTATTTATAGTATTAATATGTATAGTAATTTTTCCAAATTTTTTTCAATCAAAACCTTGTGAAATTTTTAATTATTCATACATCAAATATTTTTATACACTAAAATATACGCAATGTAATTCTCCATTTACGTACCAAGTTTCATAAAGATCGGCTGAACCAATTATTTTTTATATGCGTTTAAGTGTGTAATTTTTTTTTAAAACTTATGAATTCTGTAAAAATTCCAAGTTTAAACAGTTGTAAAAAAAAGCTTAGCTAACGATTTTCGAGATTTTTTGAGTACTGTTAAAAATATATATGAATATGTTTGTATTAAATTTTCAGCTTTTAATATCCATACATTAAAATTTTATGAATTAAAAACTAACAAAAAACGAGAAATTTCTGAAATTTTCAAAATGTCGTACTCACCCTAAAATTGGTCAAATGTTTTTGAAAATTTTATGAGATATGCGCGTGACTATTTTTAGTAGTTGGTGAAACTTTCAACTTTCTAGCTCCATTATTTTGGAAGTTATGTCAAAAAAACAAAATCAAATTTACGAAAATTCGCATTATGTTGTTTTTTACCGTTTTTTGTCAATTTTTGGGTAGTCTAGGTGTGCGCTTAAAAAAGTATTGAGAAATTGGAAAAATGACCCCTTAAAAGTACCATCTTGACAACATTTCCGTTTTATGGAGTTACTGATCGAAACTTTTGGACTAGTATCTCTACCCGAAATGTTGTTTCCATTCATACGAAAAAAAAAAAAAAAGACACTCAGATTTGTAAAACCAATACATTCTTCGCTTTCGCTCAGAATCTAAAAAATGAATAAATTTTGTTATTCTGGTCGATTTTTGACCTTTTTATTATTATTATTATTATATAAATTTGATCATTTATATAAATAACGAATTGCACATGGTTTGTTCTGTTATTAAATAATAATAATTGTTAAACATATTGAAATGTAACCAAATAATTTTTAGTTCAACTTTTAAGTTCAATGTTTCGAAACTGATAATTATTGCGTATTAGTTGGAGCTTCACTGAGAATCGTTTTATTAAAGAAATGATTTACTATTTCTTTAAAATTAAATACACTCATCAAGAGCTAACCTAAATAATACATCAAAATTATATAACGTACTTATTGCAATGTAATTGTGAAAGTGCTTCAAAACTGTTCAACATTTTGATATTTTTACGGTTATCTTCCTTGCGATTTATTTTTCATTTCGAACAGGTTATTAATTTATTTTAATCAAAGGAAGTAGCGGTCGACAGTCGGAACTTTCTGTCGTGTTATTTCAAACTATAATCTATAGATATATTGCTCAATAATGAAAAAATTTGGGGATTTGTTTTCTAATATTGTCAATAATATTTAATGATAAGGGATTTAAAAACCGGACATAATTCACACCATGGGTATATTAAGTGTTAGCTTATGGCTAAACAGTAAACTGAATATTTACATTAAAATTATAAACAACAAATCACAATGATAAAATGGACGTTATGTTCATAAGTGTACAACCATGTTATTGTCATATGTGATTTAATCTAAAGAGTAAGATGGAAGCCAGAATTAAACATATACTTTCGAATCGTAATTATACCTTACATCACAATAACGATAATTGCAATAAATAATTGAAGTGTGAACTGTGATACAGATTGATGTACATATTAATAGACCGTATTAGTAGTGAAACCAATTTGGTTAAATTGAAAAAATGACAATAAAAAAAAAATCAAAAAAGCCGAACATACTTCGCACCATGGGTGTTCTTCGCTCCTTAGGTAGGATAATCTTGGTGGGTGTATTATATTTTAAAGAAACTATAAATAATTTCTTCAATACGACATTCTGAGCGGAGCTTCAATAATATGAGCTTCATAATATGCAATAATAATAACTGTTGATTAGATTATACTTAACAAATGTTATTTAATAATGTTGGGTACTTAATAAATTTTTGTGTACGTATGTGTGCATACGGCGAACGCTCATGAGTGTGTGTGAGCCGTGAGGTAATAAATGCCTTTATAATAACGAAATAAGCAAAAAAATCAATTTTTAAAAATTCATAAATCGTCAACCTTTCTGTTAATTTGCATTTTGGTGTTTTCATTTTATAGATTTGACTTTTTTTTTCAGTGATACTGTCGAATTAAATTTGCTATTTTTTTCAAATGTCCAGTAATAGACAATAGCCCAATACTGTAACAAAGAAATCCTTGTCAATTTTTATTTATTGTAAATTACTTATAACATTTGACATTTTTACTAATAATTTTTCCGATTTTTTTTTTCAATCAAAATCTTGTAAAATTTTTAATTATTCGTCAGTAAAAAATTTTCTGACATCAAAATATTCGCATTGTAATTTCTCATCTATGTATTAACTTTCATAAGTATCGGTTGAACCAATTATTTTTTATATGCATTTTAGTGTGTAATTTTATGTAAAACTAATGAATTCTGTCAAAATGCTAATTTTCAACGGTTATAAAAAAATGTTACGATTTTTGAAATTTTTTTAGCATCATTGATTGCAACAAAAAATACATATTATGTATATTATATACAATATTAGTATATTTGTATTAAAATTTCAGATTTTAATATTAATACATTAAAATTTTATGTACCAGAAAAAAATTACAAAAAACGAGAAATTTCCAATATTTTCAAAGTTTTGTTCTTAAGTCAAAATTGGTCAAATGTTTTTGAAAATTTTATGAGGTATTTGTGTGAATATTTTTAGTTGGTGGTTAATGTTTCAACTTTGTAACTCCATTATTTTTTAAGTTAAGTAAAAAAAAAAAAATAAAATTTATGAAGATTCAAATTATGACGTTTTGTGTTGATTTTTGGGTAGTCTATGAATGCGCTAAGAAAAAGTATGTTGAATTTCGAAATATAATTTACATAAATTACCAACTAGAAAACATTTCCGATCTATAGAGTTACTGGTCTAAACTTTTGGGCCAGTATTGCTACTCGAACTCATTATTATATACAGACGAAATACCCGATTACATACATACGAAAAAAACACATACAAATTTGTAAAACCAATTTATTCTTTGCTCCGTTCAAAATCTAAAATGGAGTAATTTATTTCGAAATTTTACAATAAATGTCTACATTTTTTACCAATTCTGTATGAAATTGGTAGGATGCTTGAGCATAATTTGCCGTCTTATAAGTAGAGCGAAGAAGCTAGTAAGTGTTTTTACAAAGATGAAAATTTTTTTCAGTGTCCTCGTTTTCGTAAAAAAACTCTAGTCAAAATATTTCGACCAGCAGCTTTTTGAATCAAAATTTGGCTCTAAATAGTAATTTATAGGGGATATTTTTCAAAATTCTCAATGTTTTTGTATCCAAGTTAGGTGAAAATATAAATATCGATAGACAATAATAAGAAAGAACAGTACATACTTCGCTGTTGTTGATGCTGTTGGTGGATGTATTGAATTTTATAGAAACGATAAATAATTTCTTCAATTCAACGATTTTGAACGGATATACAATAATAATAATTGTCCATAAGGCTATATTTAAAATATATATAATATATTAAATATATATTTATATTTAAAATATAAATATATTTTTGTTTGTGTGTGTGTGTCAGGTAATAAATGTTTATAAAAATAAAAATCTAATTTTATACATTCATAAATCATCAACCTTCCTTTAGTGTTCTTATGGGAACATTTAGGTTTTGAGCTATTTTTAGATTTCACATTTATTTGAATCGAATCAAATTCACAATTTTTTCCAAATTTCCAGGATTTCCAATATTATTAATTAATAACAAAATAATCCTTGTCCATTTTTGTTTATAGTAAATTTGTCCGTATTTTTTCTGATTTATTTTCAATCAAAACATTGTAATATTTTTAATTATTCGTCTGTTAAGAATTATTATTATTATTAATGTTCTAAAATAATATAGGTAGGTCTATCTAGTTATTTATGTATATCTACCTATATCTCTAAAAAATCAATAAGCTTTTCGTCAGCCGAAATAGCTCAGTTGGGAGAGCGTTAGACTGAAGATCTAAAGGTCCCTGGTTCGATCCCGGGTTTCGGCATCTAAATAATTTTTTTTGTTTTTTTTAAAATTACATCATATTCAATAATTTATTTATGGTTTCATGCAAAGTCTGAAATTTTTATATTTTTTTTATTTAATTATTTTTATTACACATAATGAAGTGTACAATTTTGAAGTACTGGTCACGTTAAAAATATTAATTAATAAATAATTAATTAATTAATAATTCATTATGTGTATTACAATCATTGTACAAATCACAAAATGAGGAAACATATTACACAAATCATATTTTAACCATGATTATAGAGGAAAGTATTCGAAGTAAAAAAGCCGGACATACTTCGCACGATGGGTGTACTTCGCACGACGGGTGGTATTCTCTTGACGGGCGTATTAAATTTTAAAGAAACGATAAATAATTTCTTCAGTAAAACGATTCTGAACAAAGGAA
>JAIPRM010007179.1:0-17520 GCA_025469315.1 Stegophylla sp. TES_Ste_2020 | reverse complement strand
GAATTGAGAAATTCAAAAAATGACCTATTTAAAGTACAATCTAGAGGCAAATCCGGTTTCAAAAAGTTATTGATCGAAACTTTTGGACAAGTATTTCTATACGAAAAGTTGTACACAGAAAAAAAAAGAAAAAGAAAAAAAATAAACATCATTGTAAAAACACTAGCTTCTTCACTTCATTCAGAATCTAAAAATGAAAGAATGAAATGAACAAAATGAAAATGCAATGGCCAGTAGTTAGTGGAGCTTGAAAGTTACCATCAAACAACAAAACAACGACAAACAGATGAAAAACGAAAACTACAACTGCAACACGGACAATTTTTACTGACTAGAACATAAGTAACGGAATCTCAGTGCACACTACTAACAATAAAAATACAATATATTGTGGTGGATCTTTAACCTACTCTAAGACCGTTAATTTTTAAACCGAAAAAAACTATAATGAATCAAATGGTTGGTTGATCACGTCTTGATATTAGCCAACTGATAATACATTTATAATACAATTTGTGTTTGCAGCACAAACAATATCCTTCGTGCGAAGTATGTCCGGTGTTATTATCATAAACGCAACTTGGAAAATATTTTTGGGGGGCTAATATGTTTATTTGATTGATTTAACCCCTCCTAAAAGACGTTAACCTTATGTAATTTTCAAAAATTCTGTGGGGCTATGAGTTGTTTTGAGGGGGCTTAAGGGAGCTAAGCCCCCTCTAATTGCACCTATGGTTATTATAATTATTCTTTTACGTATTGCTAATTAATATATGGAAATCTCTACCTAGCGTGTGATAGCATGAAGATATGACGTGAAAAGAAAATATATTCAACCACTAGAGATTGATGAAGTTGTCAAATAATTGTAAAATAAGTGAGTGGCTATATTTTATATTGGATTATATTAGTTGCATATTAGACTGTTTTCCAGTTTTTAGACTAAGTCAGATTTTTAGTAACCATTAATTGACAACTTACTTTTATAAATTATGTATTTTGAGGATATTGAGAATACTTTGGGGAATATGGTAATATCAGAGAATATTTTGGAAATATTTCTTAATTTTTTTGCTGCATATTATTATAAACATCATAATTATTCACACGTTTTAACAGAATATAAATCCAGGCTCTAGTTATAACGTATAGCCGCCTTGTATTTAGTAATTATTGTAAATTGCGATGCGTGCAAAACGATCGTTTCAAAGATATATAATATAAACTATACATAGGAGTAAGCGAAAATCATTACAGTGTCTAATTAGATCGGATGACTACGACATAAATAATAATATAATGCTATTATTTGATGTAAGGAATAACTCGATTGTTTGTACAATAATAATAATAATAATAATATGATATTATAGTAATACTACTTAAGTACTATGTGTATATATACATTTGCGCGTATAAAGTTTTAAACCGTGTACGAGCGTTCCTTTGCCGTCATACTCGAGTACGAATTCTCCTACTCAGGTGATAAGCGAGAATCCTATTATGTTTGCACCTATATGAGATCAAACATCAGAGAAATTGACAAATCTTTACCGAGTATTCGGAGTGTAACTATTCAAAGTACACGCTAAATTTATTTAGAGTGCTTATGTGCTTTTAGGTATAAACGGTTTTCATGTGACTAATACGATATAACTGTACGTCATTAGAACAATATAATGCAATATAATAATAATATGTATCCATTGTATTCTGTCTGAAGACGACTTCGTAAGTACAATAATTAAAATAAAATAAAACGCGTGTTCAACAAAATTATAATTAAAATTAGCCGCACTTACTTCGCTTCTCGGATCATCTTGGTGAGTGTGTAGAATTTTAAAGAAACCATTAAATCATTTCTTCAACAAGACGATTTTGAACGAAGGAATTCAATAACATTTAAAGAATAATAACAGTTTTTATTTTCAACACACCCACCAAGAGTATCTGACTCGAAGAGCGAAGAATATCAGCTGTGGTGCGAAGTATGTCCGGCTTTCTTGTCTATTCTGTATTTTACTTTACATTTTTTTATCTAATAAATAAAGAAAAGGAATAATATAATTAATGTAAAAAAAAGCGTTAGAAAAATAGAAAAATGTCCAACATTTTTTTTTTCACATTTTCCATATTCCTTGCGTCAAAACGTTTTTCATATTATTGTCAACCTGTGTTTGAATTCTTCTTATTAAGTTTGTATCAAAAAATGATTGTTTCCAAGTTTTTTGGATAGTTTTTCTTCTTCCCCCAACCCCTAAAAAATTGAAAAAATTGAGAAATTAAAAAAATGACTTCTCAAAATAATAATAATAAAAAAAAAAATGTGAACTTCGCTAGTCGGGGTGTTCTTCGCACGTTGGGTGGGATATTCTAGACGGGTGTATTGAAGTTTAAAGAAACGATAAATCATTTCTTCAATAAAACGATTCCGAACGAAGGAAGTTTATAATATAAAAAAAAACGTGTACATTTTCACGCATGCTCCCCCATAAACACGACAGTACAAATATTACATACAGTGAGTGAAATTCGTAAATCATTAATGTGATGACGTGGCGTTTTATATGCACATAAATTGTATAATATTATATGTCTAAATATGAGTATAATCAAGGCTCGATTGTTAAATAAATAAAATAATTTTCTTGGTGAATATTATAATATTATTATATACGTACATTGTGTGTTGAAAATAAAGATTATTATTATTCTTTATATTATTAACATACTTCTCTTAATTGAAGAAATTACTTTTAGTTTTATTAAAATTCAACACAGCAATCTAGAGTATTTGACCTGAGGAGCGAACAATACCTATGGTGCGAAGTGTATCCGGCTTTTTTTTTTTGTTAGTAGATATTCTAGGGCTGGTTAGTGAGTATTTGGCAAATTAAATGTTCGTAACCCAAAGCATATATACTATAAATAGTTGAGAATCTCAGGAATAGCCTTATAAGATATACCAATGTCATGCCGCCTTGTGCAGATTTCTCGGTTACGTCTATCATCATTAATAGTCAAAACCGGCGGCTCGAGGGATACTCCACGATATTGAGCTACGAAAACGTTTTGTAATGCTAATTAGAATAATAATAATAATAATAATAATAATAATAATATAAACGGTAGAGAGTAAATGAAGAAAATGAATTCGCACACCACAGTGTTTGTGTGTTGTGTGCGAACGCGTGTGGTATATATAAACAGCAGTCGCGGGCGAAGTCATTGGTGCGCGCGTACCCGGTGAGTCGTTGGGGGGAGGGGGGCGTCAAACTTGCCGAGGAGAAGCGCATGCATATTGATAACGAACGCACGGGGAGGGAGGGGAGTGTACACGCGAATTGTCATCAACGGGTCTCTCGTTCTCTCATTTTCGATCCTCTTCGTCTCTCTTCTATTTCCACAAACACAACGTCTTTGTGCTCGTGTACACACCGCGTACGTATAACATACACACTCACCCCTCCCCTCCCCTCCCCTAGCATCCGTTCGTATAATATTACAGTTTACGTGGGATATTATATTCTTCTCCGCCTTCCCCGTCCTCCCATCTCGACCAGAACTAGAATCCCTTTTCTACATATTATTATGTATACCGAACGGATTGCGTCTCGTGCTTGCCGTCACCGTCATCAGCGTCTCGCGTCTTCGGCTCGTCAAAAACTTGGACTGCGCGTTAGTCGAATGCTCTCTTCTGGGATTAACATCGTTACCTCTCCCCTACATCTCTCCCATACAACTCGTTCGTGGCGTATGCCTCTGTATACTTACATACAAAACGCCTCTCTACACACAATATTACAATATATTGTGTTTTGTGTAGAACAGGCATTAGATTATAATACATACACTCGTATACGCGTATTCTCAGTGTTAATTAACATGCTGTCGCGAATAAAAATGAAATTTGTATTCTTCTACTAGTTTATTATCGTATTCGAACATACGATTTTCATTTATTCTTGTCTACACACGAGAATAATATAACCGAATCTCAAAAAAAATTTTTAACATTAATAATATTTTACAAAAACTAGAAAATTACATTTTGATCGAAATTAATTTCAAAAAAACTGGACATACTTCGCACCATTTGTATATTCTTCATTTCTCAGGTGGGATTTGGAGAGTGTTTTAAATTTCAAAGAAACTATTAATAATTTCTTCAAGAATTCTTGTGTCAGAAACGTTAAAAGTAATTTAAGCGGTATATTTTCCGAAAAACGCGCAGCAATGTCAATATTATATTTGCATTTTGAGAAATAAACGAAAAAAATAATACAAAACGCAAAAAGGTGGAAAAATAGACTCTATGAGAAATTCAAATGTGATTTCGAAATGCGTATTATAACGCTGTACTAACACTCAATCGATTAGTAAAAGATGAGGTTCAATAGACATTTTGTACATGTTATGAATAGGTAAAGAAAACATCGCATATCAACGAGCAATCTATTCCATATGGATAGCTATAAATTTGTTAATTAAAATAAACAGTCGTAAATACAAATTTAGTTAGTAACTAAAATATGGGCATTCTTCTGAAAATCAAAAATTTCAATTTAAAATGATTTACTTAAATTAAAAACAATTCAAATTATTATTTTCCCATAATCAGCATGTTATTTTAGTCATGTCTTCTTCAATAACAATATTATATTGACATCGACAGACTACAGAGTGATACTATTGGTTTTAAAAATGTCCCTAATATTTGATTCAGATAATAACAACTGTATTAACTCAATGGTAAAATTGTAGTTTATTTGAATACTTAGTGTTGTAAGTTTTACGTAGTTTGTTTTATTTTTTCGAAAACTTGAAATTGAACAAACTAAGTAAGCTTTTGGTTGTGTTATGTCCCGCATGCTAAGTTTGTTGATAAAAGTTTTGTGAGTTTTTATCAGTGTAGTTTTTAACCGGTAACGTGATAACACTAAAATATGTTCGGTTGTTCTGTTAAGCTCAAGATCATATCCAATTCATTTAATTATCTAATGATTCTAATGTATTTATCGTGTTATTTAAAGTGATCAAAATATCAGGCTATGTATATAGGTAGGTATAATACACCGCAGTAAATGACCCATTAAACTCGTTCAAATATGTGCGGAGCAGCAACACGTGGTGTCCGTTTTCTTCACACCGCACCGGCCAGTGGTTAATAATGCACGTGTGGCCGGCCGTCAGCATTTAGGGGAAAGTGCATATTGCTTCGACCACAGCTAAGTATCGGTCGGTTGCGACTTCGTCGCCCACCTGCGGGCGAAATGTGTGTTGGTCAAACGCCACCGAAGAGGTTGAACAAAGAGTTTCTTCAAACTTGTTTCAAACTGGTATATGTGAGCGGAGGGGATGACCGATGGGAAAAATATTATATCGCTATCGACTCTGCTCAATTTCAGTGTTATAACTGAATTATTCACATACGCGAACGGTAAGTGACGAGTGCGTATCATGTTTTTTTTTAGTGGATTTCAATGTGACAATTTTTTTTTTTTTTTGGTATTTCAGTACGATATTATTGAAAATTTGAAGCATTTTAATGTGGAATAGAGTGATCGCAGTATTTATTTTATTTAAATAGAGTGTTCCTCTCCATTAAAAAAGCAGGTCTTCGCTTATGGTTGAAATACGGTTGAACATACCAGAACCGTTTGAAAAATAAGTATTTTATATTTAAATATATTATTAGTGAATAAGACCTATGTGACAAATATATGTATATAATATGATGTGTATGTGCAAAGTAAAGATTTTTTATACTTTAGGAAAATTTGAAAAGGATACTTAAATATTATACAAAAATAATGGATATAGAATCGTTTGATCAAAAACAATTATTATTCAAAATTTAAATTTTGAAAAAAAATAAATAGAATTCCAAGAATAGAAATGGTTATGAGAAATTAATATTATTCAGTTAGAATAGGAATTTTGTTTTTTGATTTAAAATAATCATTAGTCGTAACAAAACTGTTTAGATTAATACTTATAATATTTTAGAAAAAAATAAAACTGTGTAATACATTTTTAATTGAATCTATTATATAATTAAGTAAAATGGCATACATTTTTGTTGTATAATTTTTTCATTAAAATTAATTTGAAACAAATTAAATTATTTTGTAGCCGATTTTCTTGATACGTTGTCAATTGAAACTTACGGTAAAAAATTTAATCCGGTGGAGGTAGATTGGTCTATTTTATAATAGTTACTATTTTTTTTAAAAGCATTTTAGAATATTCCACACGTTTTGTTGGTTGATATGAAATCAGAGACTCGTGTGGTAAGATTAATTTAAGCTGATGCTGCATATATAAGTTGTAGCTTAACATATTCTATGAGGTACAATGCTTATGTAAAACAGCCCTTTTGAAGTTTGCTGTAAATTATTTTAATTGATAAGTCAGTAGAAACTAATTAAATTTTAGATTCTGAGTGAATCGAAAAAGCTAGAATTTTTACAATGATGTTTTATTATTATTATTATTTTGTTTTAATTGTTGTATAGAAAATTTTTGTACCAGAAACTTTTTGAATCATTTATTTCAAGATGGTATTTTAGAGAAGTCATTTTTTGAAATTCTCATATAGGTTTCTCAAAATTTGAGAAAATATCTAAAACTGGACAAAAAAGCCTTTAAAACTTTTTTTAATCCCAATTTTAGAAAATGTAAATGAATAGACAATAATATGAAAAAAAATTGGGTGAGAGAAAGTTTTTATTTTGTAGAATATTTTTTCTGACACTTTTTTCATTATTATTTTTTCCTATCTTTATTTAATAGTGGAATAAAAACTGACTTAATAAAAATAGATTTTTCTTGTAATAATAAACTTCCTAATTTTTAAGTGAAATTCCCTCCAGTAGACTGGATCTCTGCTCAGAATCGTTTTATTGAAGAAATGATTTATCATTTCTTTAAAATTTAACACTCCCACCAATCCCCACCCGAGGAGCGAAAATACTCATAATATGAAGTATGCCCAGTTTTTTTTTTTTATGATTTGTTGGCTATTAACTTTAACTGACTTATTTTAGGCTTATCAGGAGAGCCAAAATACAAATTTAACTTTTATATTATTTTTAAAACTATAAAACGTTTGTATTTTCAATGATAATCTCTTCATTTTTGGCTGACGTCATGACATGCGTATTATAGAGTTGCTGTCATACCTAAGTATTTAGCCATATAGGTTTACCTATATTTTTATCGTTCATGTCATTTAAAAATTAGAAATTACTAAAATATGTATCATTAATGCACATTATAATATAACATATATTATTACACTATTTACACTCTCATATTTTTACAAACTACAACATTTTTATAAGATTTATTCTTAATTAGATTAATATTACTTTAAGAGCAATTAAAGTATTTAAATTTTTTTGATGATATTAATTAAATATCAACTTTTACTGGTAACGTTGCACAAAACAAATGTTAACAAAATAAATAACATTACTTTTTAAAATATACGAGTAATAATTAAAGAATAAAAATAAAAAATAAAATAAATAGGATGTACATGGTGTGAATTCTTATCTATGAGTAAATTATTGATATAATCATTCAATAACTATCGGTGAATATTATACTACCACAAATTGTATGATACAATAATTTAAATACAGTTCAAAACAGTAGTCTAGTCATGATTGTAAGAAATTATTTCTACCAAACAATCTCTTATTTTCTTATTATTTCCATTGTTATTTTTATTATTATTATTATCCATTTATTTACATTGTAAATATTATATAAACTACAACTTTGCATAATATACGTTATTATTAAATTTTGTTATGCCGATTACCACGAAAATGTGGTATTATTGCTACACACACAATTTATGTACGCTGGGACCTACATAACATTTTTTCGCATACAACTAGATATTACAATCACGGCCCTAATGATACCAGAATATCAGTATATTTAGTTTATTTAATCCCAGATTTCCGGTATAATCCCGAAATTTTACAAGATAAAATTCAAAATAATTTTTTATAAGAACAAAATTATTTATTTATGTCTGCTCTTTTTACAATATTTATTTTATTTTTTATTTATGTTCATATCATGTTTATGTTTATCATTTGTGTTGTATCGTTTATGTTTGCTCCTTTTCCATATAGTTTTCAAATAAATAATGATAAAAAAAAATATATAATTGTTGCATTTCTTCGTTTGACTTTCTTTACTATACTTTGGTATTAAAGGCAAAATCAAGTCCATAGATTTTCTTTAACATCATTCTTTTAAAGATATTTAGTTTATTTTCATATTTTGTTGTTGTTTCCTAGGTATAACATGCTTAAGTCCCAGCTGGTCTGAAATACGTGGTGTATAATGTTTCTTTGGCTTTTCTAGACAATAATTTTGATTTAAACACGTGTGACACAGTAAAATAACATCTATTTCCAGTTTTTAAACGAAGTTTAATTTCATTATGCATGCAGTTTCTATTATTTATGTTGACTCCGAGATATCTGAAGTCATTAACTTGTTGAAAGAACATCCTACCGACTTCCAAATCCAAAATTCGTCTTCAACACTTCGTATTCCTCTAGTCGTATACATATTATATTTGGTTTTATCATGATTTATCGCCAACCCCATGGGTTTACATATTTTTATTAGATCAGTCAGATAATGTTTATACAGTATCCTGCTTCGTGTCGCCCAAGAGTATTATGTTATCCTCATAAGTCAGGAGAGTATGAATTCCATTACCTATCGTTGTGGCATTGTCCTTATCACACTTTCTTGCGCCAAATTAAACAAAACAGGCGACAGCGCTTCACCTTGTCTTAGGCCTTCAACAATCTCAAAAAATTCTGATAATTCTTCTTGTACCAGGACAACACAATTTGCATTCCTGTTGCATAGTATTATTGTGCATAGTTATATTTACGAGTTTTAAATAATAAAGCGTTTTATATAACATGCAATAATTATTGTTTTTTAACAAAAATACAATTTATAAAACAACTATTTACACATAACATTACAATGAACATAAATCTGTATTACTAATTATTATTGTATACATTATAATGACTATGTCAATTTATTGACAATATGATTCATAAAACTTATAAATTACGAGTTTTTAATTAAAAGACACCGAATGGCATTGTTTCAAATTTGATGGTTGCTGTTTAATATTACCCAGAAACGATCTTTCAAATGACATAAATTCAATCCTTACCCGAGAAACCATATGGAAAGTTCATTAGAAATCTTAGTAATAACATGTAATCTTGTTTTTCTTTTCGGATTTTACAATTTTTTCTTAAAATATGTTATTTAATAAGAATAAAGAATACTATTCATGTATTTTGAAATGAGATAAAAATTAAATTCTGAAATCGTCTACTGGTACGTGGTTTCAACGGATCTACGACAATTGAGCAGCTACAATTATTAAGTGAGGACAATTATTGAGCGAGACGATAATTAGGTGCGGCGTTAATGTAGGTAAACCTTTTTCAACGTCGACTTGACCATTTCATTAAATTAACATGATCCTGTCATTTTTTCGTATTACAATCATTACATCGCCAACAAAAATTTCAAAACTGTTGTTCTGAGTTATTCCCGGACAGTTATGAAATTTTCAAAGTATTTTTCCGTCCCGTGCTGTGGCGGTTATTAATTATTAATTATTAACATAATGTTCAAGGAAGGGGCTAAAAAAGAAGTAGAAGAAAAAAGATATTCAATAATTTGTATTTTTAACTTTTTAATCAATATTAAACTAATTATAATATCAAAAATAACTCATCATTGCTTTTTGTATTTTTTCTTCGATGTTTATTTATTCATGTAACAGTAGGTATACCTCTATTTTAATAAATTATTTATAGGTATATATCTTATATAATACTTTCGAAATATTGGAAAACTCTGTTGTACTAAAGCAACACTGATAGAAATTTCAGAAAAAAAAAAAACTCAACATTTAATGAATATTTCAAAGTACTAATTTTGAATATAAAATTAAAGTTTCTAAACTATTTTTTGAAATAATTTTTTCTAAAAAATGTATTATAATTTTTAATATATAAATGAAACGAACTCTAAGAATTAAAACGTTCATTCCGTCACATTATTATAACTAATTTGTTTTAAATGTTTACTGAATACAAAAAGTTTAAAAATACATACTTAAAATAAACGTAAAATTGAAGTAATATTTTTTGGATTGGCATTTGGAAATAAATAAAGAGTATAATATTATTATTTAAAACGTCCAAATAATATTATTCAGAAACGTAAACATAAAATAATATGTCGTTCAATATCATTTAAGACGCCTAAATGACTTTTTTTGTATTGTTTTAATTTCAAAATAAACCACGTGCGTTATATCGTATTATTAAATAAATTAAAGTTTGTTGTTTCTATTTTTTTTTCTGTGAGTAGGTACACCGTACCGCATTATTACTATCCCAAAAAGGGTTCACGATAATATTATATATATATATAATTATAACGCGGAGAAGTAAACAATTTTCACCGAACCGTACTTATGACGACGACGACGTGCCGGAGAGTTTCTTATTATAATAATTATTATAAACGCGCGGGTCCCACAAAACTTTAGTTTCTCTTAGTCAAAACTCCTTATTCACATAACGAGGGGCGGGTGGGGATGGATGTTTTTTTGCTTTCGTCGGCTGCATCACACAGCGACGGCGGCCCGTGTGATGATGGTGACGGAGGAGCGTAGCAACAGCAGTCGGCCGCAGTAAACCTCTTGCAGCAGGCGAAGTAGCAAAAAATTTTATAATAACGCGTACGTATATATATATAGGTGTACACGTGCGCTGCGGAGCGAAGCAGCTGCTTAGGGCGGCGAACTGAAGGCGAGGCGGCGGCGGCGGTCCATATTTCGCGTCGATAAATCAGCCGAGTCTTAAGATTTTCTCACCCCCTCACGTAACACACAATGCGCGCGCATATACGTTCTTATACATATATACTCATATAAAATAATATATAAGACGGACGTCACGTGTATGTATAAATTATACGTGAGAATATATATATATATATATTCACTATGTAAATATATATATATATGTATATAATATTGTGTACATGCGACGGCGGCGCGGAGCGGCTGCTGCCGTCGTCATTAATCTCCGGTCAAAAATTACTTACGGGCCACAGATGCTGAGGTTGGTTTTCTTGCGTTTTCCATTATTCATCCTGCCCTCCTCGTCCTGCTCCTGCCACACACACCCTACCGCCCGCGCCCCGCGGCGAGACGCACGCGCGCCGCGCGGGCCACGCGTGTGGTGTATATTATATTATTACGTACACAAGTAATAAGAAGGGGGGGGGGTGGTGCGGGTCGGGAAGCGTTGCAGGAAAACCGACGATATTATTTTTTGTCGGGCGAAAAACCGCCCCGGCGGCGGCGGCGGCGGCGGATCTAAGACGATGCGCGAAAGTGAACCCGCCGCCCGCCGCCGCTAGGACTAGCTTCATCGACCGGGTCGGCGATCGCGTTCCCATTGGCCGAGCGGGAACGCCCGGGCCACACCTCCCCGTCGTCTCTCCCCGTTCTTGCACCGCTCGCGGGGTTATTGATGTTTTTAGGCCGCCGCCGCCGCCGCCGTATACATTAGAAACGGTGCCGCGGCGCTACGTACGCCGCGAACACCTGCTACGCCGCCGCGCGGTTTTCCGAAAAGCTCTCTTTTCGTATTCTTTCCGTCGCCGCCGCTTTCTCCTCGCGCCCGCACACCCGCGTACCACGTCCCACAGCGAACGCCCGCGCCCCTCCGCTGCACACCGCTCGGCACGCGGCCACTATACACGTATAGGTACCGATTTTATACAACTATGGGTTCCGATCGAGGAGGACTTTCCGTCCACCCCCAACCACTTCTTTCCTTTAGAAAAACTTGGAAATTGTGTTTATTATTCATCCGTTATAAAACGATTTATTGGAAAAAAACTAGGGATGGGTTGAACCATAGACGTCAATAGGAGGGGGTATCTCCTATTATATGATTTTGCTATCCTAAAAATTATCGTGATTTATGTACAAAAGACGTAGGAATAGACAAACTTTATGTAACTTGATAATTTTACACGTCACCAACGCGATTAAAAGAAGGCACATATTTTACAATTATTTATTTATTACTAAAATTAAAATACATTTTTAATCTCTAAAACCTCTACTCTATTAAAAATATGATAACGATTTATTTGTTTCTTGAATTTTTTTTTTGGGAACAATTTGCTACCCCAGTACTTTTTTCCAAACGGTGCCTCTGGGTTGAACGTTAATTTTTTCGAACTC
Source organism: Stegophylla sp. TES_Ste_2020 (assembly GCA_025469315.1). NCBI lineage: Eukaryota > Metazoa > Arthropoda > Insecta > Hemiptera > Aphididae > Stegophylla > Stegophylla sp. TES_Ste_2020. Next base: position 5,180 of record JAIPRM010007179.1, on the reverse strand, counting down.
AAACTCGAACTACTATTTTTTCTCGAACTGTCCGAACTCGAATCTGAATTTTATTCGAATTATTTTCGAACTTACGAACTTTTTCGAACTATAAAAAAATTAAATCATTTGAGAATTTATCCATAATTAATTTTAAAAGGAAAAAGATAATAGTAGTAAAATTTTACGTTTATGTTTAAAAGTTATATGTTTTAAAGGTTTTAATAATTTTAAGTTTCAATTGTTAAACTTTTAAATCAACATTTTAAAAACAAGTTAAGGTAAAAATTAAAAAATAAAAACCTAACGATTAAGCTGTTTGAACATTCTAACATATACTTAACTTGAATTATTCGAACTGTTCGAGATGTTCGATTTGGAATTCGAACTGACTTTTCTCTCGAATTTCGAACCGTTCAAATTTTTTAAAGTTCGGGGTGTTCGAGGGTTCGAAGAGTTCGAGAACCCGTCTCTGAAAAAAAAACTTGTTCATTAATATTAATGGTTTATAACCACCTTAATTATTGTAAGCACTGTAGGTATCTGATTTGTACAAAAATATACTTACACCTAAAATATAAAAGTAGGTAGTATGTATATTGTTTTAATAAATTGTTGCGCACTAATATTATAAATGCAATATTGAATAAAAATACAATAATGATTAAACGAAGGTGTAGCCATAGTTTAAACAAGTTCTTATCAAATACTTTATCATTATATTTAATATTGTAATACTTATATAACTAGATAATCTATCTTAATTCACGTGTACAAATAATATAAGAAACATTTTTGCGCAAGAAAATTTTGAAAATGTGAAAATTATTTTTAGGACATTTTTCTAACACTTTTTTTTCTCATTAATTTTTTTCTTTTCTTTGTTTATCAAATAAAAAAAGTAAAGTAAAGTGAAGTATAGACAAGATAGCCGGATAAACTTCGCACCACGAATATTCTTCACACCTTAGGTCAGATACTCTTGATGAATGTGTTGCGATAAATCATTTCTTCAATTAGACAATTCTGAACAAAGAAGTTAATAATATAAAGAAAAATAATAGTCGTTATTTTCAACATACCTACCAAGAGTAATGGCACGAAGAGAGAAGACTATTTGTGGTGCGAAGTATGTCCGGCTTTCTTGTCTATACTTTACTTTACTTTTTTTATCTAATAAATAAAGAAAATAAGGTAAAAAAAATTTAATGAGAAAAAAAATGTTAGAAAATTTCAACATTTTCTTGCGCTAAAATGTTTTTCATATTATTGTCTATCTATGTTTAAATTTCCATAAAGTTTGGATCAAAAAATGATGGTTTCCGAGTCTTTTTTGTCAAATTTTGGGTAGTTTTTTTCCAAAAAGTTGAAGAATTGAGAGATTTAATATCAATTAGAGGAAAATCAAGTTCCAAAAAGTTGCTGATCGAGATTTTTGGACAAGTAGATCCATACAAAAAAGTGTTCACTGAAAAAAAAAACAAATAAATAAAAAATAAACATCATTGTAAAAACACTTGCTCCTTCATTTTGTTCAGAATCTAAAATAAATACAATTATGTATTTTATAAAAGTGAAACAAATTACAAGTTTATTTGTTATTTGGCAGGATCGTAAAGAGAACACAGAGTTATTGAATGGACATATAAAACCAATTTTTGAAAAAGTGATTATATATAGACATATTATCATACTTAGCTTTTAAGATTTTTAAGACATATACACATTAAATATTAAAGTAAACAAGTATTTGAAGTGAAAAGTATATTAAAGAACAAAACGGCTTTTAAAGTTCCATTCATATTTTAGGCGAATTGTGATACGTGTAGTATCATTACCCAATTTAAGGTTATTTCGTTGTAGGTATATCAAAATAATATATAATAATATGTGTTTCTAGAGTTAAAATAATTAGCATATTTTATTTAGTCCCATAACGTAACTTTTATGAACTTTTAATTGTAATGGAAAATTATTATACACAAAGGTATTTGTGTAATAAAGGTATAATAAAGGTATTTTAGTAATTAAGTTATTACTAATTAGGTATAATATGTAAAATGTAGAATATTTATAGGTTTTTTGAATATTAGGCAGTAGTTGCTTATTTTATTATTGGTTATATATAAAAATTGCTACATAATGCAGTATACATTAATAAAAAAGTCATTACAATAAATGTGTTTTACATTAATTTATAATTTTATTTACATTGACTATTGAGTTTTATTAATATGTTAGGATAATGTTAATAATTAGACTATGCTATTTTGATATTAACAAAGGTTCATTTAAGTCGGTGACTGGCAAGTAATGTAAATGCCTTAAATATCAATCATTAACCAATATATTACTATATTATGTACTATTTTTATATTGGAAGGATTATTATCGAATTATGTTTGTGTAATAATTAAAGTAACTATTATTAATCAAATTATTTTTAATAGTTTAATGATAAACTGATAAATGATAAATGAGTCAAACGACTGAGTTTAAATTTATTATAAATTAAATGGAATTTCTGACTAGATTTCATATATTACACAATAATGCAGGTAGGTACGACATAAATATGGTTTTAGTCTGCGTTTACGTAGTTAAGATAAATCTAAATATTTTTCATTCATTTTTTGAATTCGCATATAGTTATAAAATTACACCTATAAAGCTATAGTAATAAAAATAATAATAATAACAGTATTCGTATAACATCATAAAGCTTAAATAAACAAAGTTTTGCGAGTAAATGTTATTGAATTCAAAGTTAAGTAATATTGGTTAAGAATAAAATGTATTTTAATTGTTATTTTGATCATAGGTGGCAACTGAGGGAGGCATGAAGAGATACTTGCACCCCCAAATAATTTTGAGGTGGTAAAAATATGCTTTTACTCCCCTTGAAGACAATTAGCTACAGAACCCGTTGTTTTTTATTATTTTAAATTAATGTTCCGTTTCATTACTAACATTGAAATATAGTGTCGTTTTATTACTGTGTAGAACCCAATTACTTTTGAAATTTCAAATTAAATTTGTAGTTAGTATCATATTTTATAATAATACAAAAAACTAGATAATTTTAATAAACATTAACTGTAGTTGTTTTCATTCAAGACATTGAGATAAAATATATGAATATTGGAGTGCTTAATTCATTTGGGCAACAACAATGCTCGAAAAACGGCCGGCCATAACGACTGCTGTTGAGTGTTATTCTCACCACCGTGGCCATCTATTTTCTAAACTCTTATTTATCGTTTCTAAACACGCATCATCTACCTATGTATGATAACAATGAATGAAAAGTCCTCTCATTGTATATCATATGTATATAAACATAATTATGGAGATGGTCGTGTGGCGAACTTATCAAACGTGTAGTCCCATCGGCCGTAGCCCGTAATCCCGTTAAACCCTTGTCCCTTAAGTCAGGGGTCAACCGCGAAACGGTTTTCGATAATATTTTGTCGACATCGAGATGGAAAGTGTCATGTGTATTTATACACCGCGGCTGTCGACAACGGGATTCGTCGCTCACGCGAAAGATTATTATAAATCTGAGTAATATCGTACTTATGAGATGTATACTTAGTTTTACGACAGATGCGCGAAAAAATGTTACTGTGACAATAATATGTCTTCGATTATAAATCCAATGAAAAATAGCCTGTAATTTTTTTTTAAATTAAATTTTAATTTATTATAATTTATATCTCATTCTGTTTTTTAAACTTCTCACATAGAATATACTTTATCAATATACTAAATAATCTACTAAAAGGAGCACTATTCTTTATTAGATCATTTATTGATTACCGAAATAGTTTTTAATTTATAAGCTATAACTTTAAGTTATATACTGAAATCATAAATGACAGTAATCTGTCTGTACTCAAAGTCTCCAAATATCTATAAGTTGCTAATGTCTATATTCTTCCTCGGAACTTAATTATTTATTTTTTACCATTTGGTTGTTGTATGACCAGAAATTATATTTATTTTTCTGGCTGATCCAAAAATTTCAATTCTTTTGCACGAAGGGTCACTAAAAGTTTTTTTCATTTTACTACTGCATTATTTGTGCGATTATTTTGATTTTTTTATTCGCGTCACTTGTTTTTCTTTGAAATTCGGAGCGGAATACCTATTTATACAATACTTAATATTTAGTGGAATTTTTATTCTATTCGTCACATTTTTTGTTGTGATACTACTTAATTGCGAACGCTTTTCTAGAACTTAATATATCTCGTTCAGTTCTCAAATCGGTATACACATATTTATTACATGAGTAACTACACATATAGTACTTATATATGGTTACCAGATATAAAAATACAAAAATCAGTACACATTAAAATATAGTTTTTCTCTCAAACTCTTTCTTGACGGAATCGCCCAATATGTTAACAACTGGACAATCAGTTGTCTCCAACAACACAAGTTTTTTCATTGTATAATATAATGCATATTATTATCTATTTACTACAATAATTCCCAAAATTAAAAAAATATTTTTTATTGCAATTTTGTTATAGGGTCAACTTGTCAAGGGTGAGAATCATTTTGGTAAATTTTGATCCTTAATACAATGCTATTTAATAATATATAATGTATTGTTCTGATTGGGGGAGAGTTTAAATATTTCATTAGATTTTTAATTAATATTTGACATTTTACATATTATGTAAATTAAATAATAGATATGTTTAATATATATATTATTAATTATATTATTCGATAATTGTAAATGAAATTATTAAAATTATAAATTAAAACCTCTTCTATCTATATTATAACGTCATACTAATTATTCTTATTAATAATTATTGTAAAAAAAAAAATATATATACCAATATTATGACTACTAGGTTTATACCAAAGAAGAAAAATATCAGATTGTTCATCAAAATATGCATTAGATGAAACAATAAAATATAAACAAATAACCATAAATAAATTATGAACGATTTTATTGTAAATATGTATTTAATCCACAGTATTATCAGAAAAAAAAAAAAAAAAAAAAAAGAAAGAAAAGAGTAGGTACAATAATTACATGTACTTAACATAGGGTGACCATACGTCCTGTTTTATACAGGATTGTCCTTTATTCCGGATCTGTGTCCTGTTGTCCTGACAAACTTCTCTCAGGACGCTTTTTGTCCCGTAATTTCAAGTCTGTCCCATATTAACCC